>CAJQUW010002554.1:23208-129700 GCA_907163375.1 Prostheceraeus crozeri | reverse complement strand
CCCTAGTTGCCGGTCCATGGATATTTATGGATGATCGACATGCATGATTTAAAGATGAAACATTAATGTCTTATGGATGATCATGCATGATTTATAGATGAAACATTAATGTCTTATGGATGATCATGCATGAATATTGGATGATTATCCAGGGAATATCGATGAATAACGAAATATCATCCATGATATATCCGTTGCCTAATGGAATTTTCACTCTCATGGAAGGTTAATCATGGTTAATGTGTAGGCAGCAAATGCACTGATTCCTGTGTAAGCAAACCAGTTAACAGGGCACAAAGTTATATACACACAGCAGCAACAGTTCTACTTTTCTTATTGCCCTCCTGTTAACTTGTTTGTTTACACAGGAGTCAGAAGATTTGCTGCCTACACATCAACTATGATTACCCTTCCATGGGAGTGGAAATTTCATAACAATAATGCATCACATTTTTCAACGATTTTTCACATCGATCTGCAGTAAGTACGAAGGTTTTTGACGTAAAAACTTAAAAGATGAATTCATATTATTGAAAATGTAAATATATATACAAGAATATGCATTACATTCGATGTTGCACAAAAATGGTTTAGAAAGAAAATATACGACACTACAATTAACACAGCAGTTTTCTTTTCATTACATGAAGTAATTTAACAAAGCAATAGTTCACCATTTCAGAAGTTCAGATGCGAAATACAAAATAGCAAAAATCACTGAGGCATACCAGAGAATGAAACCTAGTTCACTACTACACTAAATTCATTTATTCATGTAGAAGCGCCTGACACCAACGACTATGAGTTTAAAATCACCAGCAAATATGAAGTTCGAGTAACCAGTAAAATTTCGGGAATCGTGCCACCTCGCAATCAACTGAAAGAAATCAGCAGTTTTATGATTGATTCAGTACATATGAGTAAATATACCAGAAAACTTACTGTTGTGACTGTGTTGACTTGAAATCGAATACTGTAGTAAAATTGGAAAGAACAGGAGAATACGACATATTGAGCTGAATGGAATCAGAGAACGGGTACCACTTTGAATAGGCGAATTGAACCGACCTGAGGTAAGATGAGTGATTGACCTTAATGGGAAGAATTGGAGAACGAATGCCACCTTGCTATTGCTACCGACTGAAAGGAATCAGAACATTTATTTGATTCAGTACATATACACTGCTCGAAAAAAGTTCTGTTACACTTTCATAAAGTAAAACGTTTTTTTGATTGACTTTCATCTAGAAGGATTTTTACACATCAGGGACATTTATACGTTGCCTAAAGATGTGTAGTGTAATCATTTATCAGAATAATAATCAATTGAGGTCGTATGAATATAACACAGGCTAATTCATATGTTCAAAAAATAGCATTTTATCATAGATCGGTAAGAAGATACCATTTGTTCTGTCTTTGATACAAAACATACCGTACATAAAAGATGAGTAAATTGGTTGATCATTAAGATGTATAAAATTTCTTTTAAGAGATAAAACACTCAGCATCCGGTGTCGTCACTGCCGTCATCACGGTCATAGACGAAACTCGGTCGTTTCGGTTGTAGAAGAAGCTTTCCTGACTGGATTGACCAAGTTGCTTATATTTCGTCATACAATTTAACGCTATCAAATCTTACAGAAAATTACGCTTAACTTTCAGTTCCGTTCAATATTGGAGCAAGATCAATAGACAGCATTTATTAAACAGTTCGAAATCCAACTACCGGTATATCCATCATCAGAGAATACCTCATGCCCAACTTGATGAATAGACGTCATGAGCAAATATGAGGAGATATCTGCCTCAGACCGTAGTATATAATCCGATGTGTGGATATGACCAGTGTACCCTTCAGACTGTCCGTCAGAGACGAAACGCGTCGGGTCACTTTTTCTATTTTATTCAATAAAAAGTAGTAACTATCACGGAGTGCATCTTTTGTCTCAACGCAACTATTGTGTTTCATCACGGAACTCTCAGAGAGTCGAATGACTTCCAACTTTATCTGAGGCTTGGCCTGAGCCTCACTTGAAGCTCTCAGGGTCGTTCAGACTAGAGACAAACTTCTTCGTGGAGTTCATCTCGCAGACCTCGCTCAGATCGTTCAGACAAGCTTGTCTCAGGACCTGTTCACACTATCTTTCGGCAAACGTGCCGAGTCGCCCCAAACAAAATGACGGCTGACGCAGTTGGTGGGTCTCAGCAAGTAATTTGTCGCACCTTCTGTTTGATTGACGTTTAAAACCGACGACGACGACGACTCCAATTCTGCGGTTTAATTGGATAGTGGCTGAAGTCTCAGATCTCGGCTCTCATGTCTGAACCTACCTTATTAATGACGATGTCATCAATTCTGAAGTTTACTTTAATATTTATTAGCATTTCATTGAGTGCTACAGCTCCATCATCATTGTGTCTTTTCTGTGAACTGACAACTATTCAGAAATTATTCCGTCCGACTGAAACCGTCACATTATATAGGTCTATTACAACAGATGGAATTATATATCTAATAAAAGGGAGCAATAGAAAAATATTTCAACTTACTTCATCATCAAAACTTTTCAAATGCACTGGAAGATCAGCGATCGTTATCTTGTTCATTTTATGATTCATTCTTCTCTCCATTAGCTCAAGCCTCTTGAACATGTCGGTATGATTCACCTGCATTGCTTCATGTAAGTCGTCTGAAAGTAAGTACGACAAATATTAATTAATAGTATTTAGTGAAGGTCGATATAATCTTACTGATTTTTTTCATGATAGTTGTTTGGTTCTGGTCCTCAAACCTCTGGTCAGATGAGTTCTGCGATTGCGTCTGAGAAGCTGAAAAGCATCATTCACCATCAAGGTTGAATTTAATAATTCACAATGGAATACTATTCACACTTAATTGATATAATCAGGGATGCAGAGACCACGATTGTTAAAAGTGTTCCTTATATTAGAGGAAATAGGGTATGTTTAGCTGAGATAGGTGAAATTCACAGCTAATAACTCCTCAAAATGGTTGTTTAAAAATATCTAGTTCAATGATAATAATTCAAACCATGATATGTAACGTAAAGAAATAGTGAAACTCTACTCCGAACTCAACTCTATGAAAATGATAACAAGATAAAAAATTAAATATGCCTGTATGGCCATGAAAACAGTCAGTCAAAAGTGAGACAATTGAACGTTAATGACACACTTCAACATTTCCTTCCCCAATTTTAAAAAAAATGTTGCAACCCAAAATCATTCATAGCATAGTAAGTCCTCATTTATTGGCACTCTGGCCATTTCTCCTTTAACAAGTTCGATGAAGGATATCATTCAGTCGACTTGGTACGTTTTAAATAATCTTAACTGCATATTACTTATTATCTGTTGGATTTGTTAAATAACAGTAAAGCATGAGAAAAATGTATCTTTATATGTTACCCATCACGAGTATGAGTATTTATTAAAAATGATGCATATTCAATACTATGGATCGTAGGACCTGTAGAAGAACCGCAACTATGGTAAGTTTCTTCAGTGCTAAGAAATGAGACAATAAAATTTCGATAAGTTGTCGGAGCCATATTCGTGAGAGATAAAGAAATTTCTATCGAAACAATAGGATGTATCGTTGGTTGGTTTATAGAATTATACTACACAGGCATTTATGTACAAATGTCAATGTGGAAGGTTTAACGACATTCCTGTTAAATTCATTTTCTGTCTTAAACGGGATGACAAGAAAAGTAACACCAGTCATACCAAAACTCTCTATTTCTGTTGTTATTCTAGACGAATGCCTAGACCCAAGGAAATTTCTATCCTATTTACGAAAATCAGGCCTAGTCCCTCGTCGGTAGTATTCCTTCATCTGCATGGAATTGTATAAAAATTACCATACAACCAAATAATTTATAAAAACCATGTAAACCGTAATGGTAAAAGTCTGTACTACATATCGGAAGAAACCCTATCTCTTTGTTATTGAGAAAAGAAAATAGCGGAGTTCTTAGCTTTTTCGATGCGCTCAACACATCATCATCAGTACACACAGACAGAGAAAACACAAATCATAAGCCATATGGCATGAAAAGGGTTTATGAAGAATTACTACATTATAATACGCTGTTTCATAAGTTCTGAGAACTGATCTTTTAAAAAGAGAATTTTATACCAATAGACTTCAAAATTTGACCAAGTAAACTTCTTATTCGAGTTCTATTAGTATTCAACATTCTGAGCTATAGATATCTCAAATTGATTGATACATAGCTATTCTAAAACTCGCATCGCCCATCACTGCAACGCGAATTTCCAATGGCTATAAAAAACAAATTTTTTGAGTTTACACGAAAGCTAATCATTTATTCATATACGCAGTTTCAAGGATTATAAATGTAGGTACAGTCAAACACCAACGTATGTAAGGTGAAACACTGCAAATAACGAAATGAAGTCAGAAAGTCACCTATCGCTCAGGAATGTGTCGGCGTTACATAGTGACCACCACAATCGATAACTCTTTGACAGTGAGTCATCAGAAGATCCACTTCTCGTCGATGCCTTGATTCGTCAATGGTGTTCAGAACATGCATCACTTCATCCTCGACCTCGAACGCAGAAGAGAAGCATATCGATCTTAATTTCTTAATCATTCACCCATCAATCCAGAATGTTAAAGTCATGTGAATACGGTGATTGATGAATCCTAAAACATGTTCCGTTGAAGACGTAACATGGGCTCGTTTGACCAGCAGCATACACGACAAACTGCCAGATCGAGTGTGGAAGTCACGTCATTCAGACAGACCACAAATGACAGCTAAGAACTCCGCTATTTTCTTTTCTCAATAACAAATAGATGGGGTTTCCTCCTACATGTAGTAATGACATCATCGATCCCTTATAGGTACTCAACTAACTGGTAAAAGTCTGATATGAGGAAACTTACTTCAGTTCAGAAACTACTATATCTTTAAACAAATTTCTGTATAGCAGAAGAGTATACAGGGTGGAGGCAAATTGGGCGAAATTTAAGGTTTCGAGTACTTAGCAGCTTTGACCATGAATGAGAGCAACGTCATACAAAATTTCTAAGATTAAATTGACTCTCGATTTTCTATCCTTCAAATTCAGAGGAAGAAACCATTCATTCCAAGATGAAAAAAACATTTTCCGCTGAAATACATTTGTTCATGCTAGAAAATACTAACTCCGGGATATCATAATGTACAGTAAATGCATTGCGGTGAAAACTTACTCGCGGGTGAACTCCTCTCGGACAAATTTGATTCAATCTCTGCAATTGAACAACGTGAGTTAGCATCCAATACTCTTACATCTAATTACAACGAATTACGTACCACTTAAGTCAGTACCGAGTTTATTCTGAAGAGATTCTACCATTGCCCTTTCCTTCGCAAGTCGACTTAAGCTACTGCCTACAAATAAATATTATGAAATACAGCATGTGTAAGACATCCATGCATGAGATTAAAAATTGCATGACCAATTCCTATCAGTGATTTTTATTTTTTTACAGAAATTTCACCCTTAGCACAGCTTTTAGCCACACTGAAGCTAGGGGTTACTCAGGGTTAAAGTTATTCGATACTTACCTCAAGACCATTAGTTAAGACAAGAGCAAAGAAGGCCTTATTTCTTCTTAAAATTCAAGTGGGAGAAAAGTCAGGAATCGTTTCAATTAGTAGGCCTACATACAGTAAATCCCTCCAGTGCAGTGGGAGTAAAGTATCAAATTGGTGTCATTCACATCCCAGCAGGATGAGAACCTCCTCAACACACAAACCGACTGATTCCAGCATTCAACTCGCAAGATGCTGTAGCCGTAGTTGAATCGTCTAAGTGCCTGCATGATGCTGTGTTTCCAGATTAGAGGACGGCTCAAATCATCGTCGGTAGTCGTTCAAATGAGCATCCGGACTAAACATGTACATCGCTCCAGCTAAAGTTCATCTATTTGGTGGCATTAACTAAGTTCCACTTAATGGAGCTAACGGCGATTAAGTCAAGAATGAACCTACAGACCGAATTCATAGAAGAGGAACAGTATACAATGCGGCGAATTTCAAATGCTGATCTTATGGCAGCAACCTGCAGTGGATGGGAGAAGCAGCTGAACAGAGTGAATATAATAATAATAATAATAATAATAAAGACGTATATTTTCAGATATCACACACCCCAATACCGAGAATCGTGGGGCTAGTACAAAGTATGATTATACCAAGAAAAAGCAAACTTAACAAAGATAATGTGTCGAAGGAAAATTCACAGACAGAAGTCAGAGTTATAAAGTCTCGTCATGCTTGAGATGAAACATCTGCTACGCTGTGCTGACTTTGATATTAGGAGACGAAGCTTTCCCGAGTAAGGTAATACGGATGGAATCAGATGATATAATGGATGATCAATGTTCGCCATGATTTTCTGAAATAGCTTAAAACCAATAATTTTTCGCCTGTACTCGAGAGGAATGAATTTAGCACATTCACAATGATGAGCATTGCATATAATAAAGTGGGCTCGGTTTTGAATTTGCTCCAACTTATCGACCAACGTTCTCGGCAAGTCAACAAACAGAGGAGCTCCATTTTCCAGTAGACCTCGTATACAGTTCTGATAAACAACACTGAGTTCTGAAGGAGGAAGATAGTCACGCAATTGTCGGAGAATATACAGCCTTGACGACACTCTTTTGCAAATTTGCTGTATATGCAATTTCCATTTCATGTTACGATCTAAAAGGACACCCAGAATTCTCATACCCTCTTTCATTGGAATATTGGCTACCGTAAACGGAGACGTAGATATAGATGCAACTCTCTGAACAATCATTTGTTGGCACTTCTCTTCTTTAACACTCATGCCGTTCTGAAAAGTCCATTTTATAATTTCATCATAGACTGAAAACAGGTTTGATGTTGAGTCCTTTTTTCGTATTACATCTGCAGCAATGATGTCATCGGCGTATTTCAGACGTAAAGAGTCGTGAGAAGGCAAAAACAGATCCGCTATGAAGTAACCAAAAAGAATTGGACCAAATGATGATCCCTGAGGAATACCACTAGGAACGTCAGATGAGGAGCTTGAATTCGGACAAAGCAGAATCATAACCTAGTATACTAGCAGCTCGGCAGTACAGGTTTACATTTACCTACATTTCCGACAAATGTACTCGAGTATTTAATCATCTAGAAAAATATGAAAAATGTTTCTGGAATTATTCTCTTCGAAAAAATTACGCGATTTATGAGAAGCAAATGACATGTCATTTTATTCATCTATTCATCTATTCATCAAACTATGATACCTGTTTCCATAGATTTCTAGACAAATTTCCCATGGCTACTCCAGAAAGACTGAATTTCATGACTTTTCCAGATTTTCCATGACAGTTGGCGCTGGCACGATGTAGTACAAAGTCAGGAAAAAAATAGAACTTTACTTCAGGAGAAAAACAGTCTGGAGAAAAGAATTTTTGGATTATAATCTTGACACGTTCTTCGAGCTTAGGCTAGCCGATCATAGAATATACGAATTTCAACTTTCATTGTTTTAATTTTCCCCTCAGTCACGGGTAACCGTACATCGGTCGAAATCATTTTGGTTATTGAGAAGAACCAAGGCAAAAAGTTAATCTGAGAAAACATGAAACATTGTCGATATCTCGTGAAATGAATCTTACTCCCTGAAATGAATTTGCTAACTGAAATTTCGTCCAACGTGACGATAAGCATCATTCAAATTCAATTTGCGAACTTTTTTTAAAGCTCTCTCGTAAATGTTGTTGTTAAGACAATCAAAATAAAAATGACAAGAACGCTTCGGGTGGCGGCTGTATTAATGAAGCAGTTTTATTTCATTTTGAACAATTATCTCAAGATAAATTTATGAGCTCTGAAAGAAAAATTGGTTATTTTTATCATCCCCATTAATCGATAACTTTATAATATTTGTCATTTTAATTTTTCTCCTGACGGGTATACATGTAATTTGGAATACATTTGGACGCAATTAGTATTCTCAAACCCGATTATCTTCCTAAGACAAACTAATATTCACTAACATTGACTCACCAAATTTAGATGGTAAACAATTGTGTATAAAATAAGAGACTGATTACCGGTAATTCTTCCATACCTTTTTTACTATCGACAACATCCAGAGATGATTTTGGTACATGCTTCTTCGTTTTCTTCACAGGCTGGTAACATTCGTCACTATCACTACAGGTGTCTGTTGTTGCATCCTGACCGTGTTCTGAAAACGGATAAAATTTCATTAATTTTAAAATTGCGTTCTTTGTACGTAGTACTTACAGGGACCGCAACTGACAGCAGGAAAATAAACGGAAATTATTTATCGACTAAACAAGATATAATTCGAATGAACCTCTCATTTGCAGTAGGTATTCACATACAGAACTCCACTTTTACCCTCTTTACACATAATTGAGCTCGTATATACGGTCTAACCATGGTTTCTGGTTATTGGTTAGCGGAGCGTGAAAATTCGCTTTTTTGTCGCTCTGTTTGTGATAAAGTCGCAGAGTTACTCATGAGAGTATATGTGAGTCATAGTCACAGTCCGTACAGATGAGGTTCTCCAATATTTATAGTTTGTGTTTCCTTAATGTTTTCAACAGTAAGCTTAATTCGGCCTGACTCGAGGCTAGTTTATCGTGGATGCTGTCAACCCCGCATAGGTGAGTAAAGTAATACTGTAGGCCTACTACCTCCAGATAACCTACTGTTTGATTAACGTGACATGGGCATTCAAAGATTTTGTACATGATAACGACTATAACACATTAAAGAGCGTGAGATATTTCAACTTTATAGGAAAATCAAATTTGTTGCACGTCTTCCCAAACCAGATGCATACCCCTAGCATCCCCCCCCCCCAATTACGGCATATCTCAGAAATCCACGTAACCCAAAAATCATCTGAAAGAACTGATTTGTTTTTAAACGTAAACCTGCGGTCCCTGAGTACTTATATACATTGCTCTTCTCAAACACAAACATAAGGAGAGCAGGTTTAAATAGTTTAGCTGACTCGTAACCAACTCACCTGACCATGCAGCCAGGAAAAACAAAATACTCAAAAGCTGATAGAAATACAAGAGTGCTTTCATGTGCTACAAGGGTGTCCACACGATTTCTGAAAAAAATTCCATGTTTTCCCTGTCCTTCCCTCCTTCCCCTCATCTTAAAAGCCGTATTTCAAGCATCCGATTCCATCAACAGCGCAGTATTATAGAAAGTCAGTAACCATTATCGATCCTATTCGCATTTACGAGATCCTAGTTCAGCAGAGGCAAGCTTCCAAGCTTCCCAAGCTTCTTAGCGCTTTCGATGTGCCCTGCAAATCGATTTTTCTTGGAAATTTTGTTAACAGCTAGCGTTGAGTGTAGATTTTTAAACAAGGGGGTTAAAGTTGTACCGTTGAGTAGAACGTTTTGTAGTAAGACGGTGCTATACTCAGGAAGGCCCATTGATAACGGTATATACGGTAGGGCTGTCGGCCACATTTTAACATTTCTGTAAATCCCCAGTAACTCAAGTTGCAAATTTTTTATCCGAAATGTTACCGTCTTTGCAAATGACTGTAGAATGACTTGTAGAATGGCAAGAGTCGGCATTCACATGAAGATCAGTATGAGGATCAAACGAAGATTTTACCGTAATTTTCGAAACAGAAGCTGGCATCAAACAGATTATAAGCAAAACAAATAATGCTGCAAAACCATCAACGAAAACGAGTTCGAAACTAACTTTTCATTTTCTTCCAAACTTTGCTCAAAACGTCGTCAGTGTCTTCACAATCACTGAGAGTGTTTTCCAATATAGTCGCTGATTCCGTCATTAATTTTGAAGATCCCCGGCAAACTAACCTCACTGGAAATAATTTGTCGTACATCGTAAGGAAAACTCTGTCGCCCTAAGAAAGAGAATACCAAGAAATTATGATCTTCATAATACCATCTATTTATGATCTTCAGCTTTTGCTAAAAGTAACTTTATGGCTTTCAATATGTTTAACATGAAATAAAATATCAGGATATGTAACGTTTTAAGTGTTAGGCCTATTTATCCTGTGATTAGGTTTTTAACTTAAATAGTAACTGTGATAATTTTAGAGAATTGCAAGAAAATATTGAATAGCCTATAAATTGAGGGCCCTAAAATCTAAGGATATCTTTCTATACTTCATGATTGTAAGCTTACCTCATTTTTCGTCAGGGTTGGTAAAAACCCAACCCGATTTAAAAAAACCCAAAAAAACTCATGGGTTATTTAAATATGTGGGGTTTCCCTTGGTTTTTTAGAATACAAGTACTTGGGTTTTTTAAATATTTTGAACATTGCTCTCATTTTCCCCTGTATTATCAATTTATTCGCACATCCCCAACAAGACAACTATTACTACTATCTACAAGCTAGTTTGATCGTATCGTATGATCAGTGTAATCGAAATCACATCGTAATCGTTACAGGTATCATAAATCGATATCTTTGTGTATTATTATGAGGACTAGTTTCATATCATGAACTGTCGTTAGGGCACTAATGCCACTATTTATAATTAATTATACGTGGGCAATATATCGATAGCCGGTATGCCTTCGCAATGCACATGCATAGCTGGTACGATTTTCATATAACCTGATAGATGGTCTTTTACATTTTACCTAAATTTACCATCATTTATTCATCAATAATTGAAAAATCCGGTAACGAGATTTAAATTTCCTCTTGACTGTTGACTGTGTGATTTGTTGAACGTTAACTTGGATTATATATATATTTTCGTGGTCAACTGATGTGCCGATATGTTTTAACAAAATAAGCGAAAACGAGAGAGTTGTAATAATGAAACTTTACCGGTAGCTAACAGTTAAACCATACAACAATGTACCGGTGTAACGTATGTAGCGAATTTTGTGCTACAAAGTGGGACTTCGCGCCGTAAAAGCAAGGCCGCAGAAGTTCCATTTCGTAAATTTACTAAAATTTTCAAGCTGATTTGAGAGTGCTCGAAATGCATTCATTCGATTATTCATATTTTTTGAA
This sequence comes from Prostheceraeus crozeri, assembly GCA_907163375.1. NCBI lineage: Eukaryota > Metazoa > Platyhelminthes > Polycladida > Euryleptidae > Prostheceraeus > Prostheceraeus crozeri. Next base: position 118,610 of record CAJQUW010002554.1, on the reverse strand, counting down.
ATGAATTTATAATGTATTCATTATCATGCATTCATAAATGAAGGAAGGGGGACATATACCACGACCACTTGAATATTCACGGGCAGAGATAGGCATTGAGGAATGTCAGGTCAAAATTCGAGTCATATTGCTTATCGATAGCTCGTTTTAAGAATATTAAATTTCGACTAATTTAAAAAACCCTTTTAATAAAAAACCCAAGAAAAAAGCTATTTAAAAAACCCAAAAAACCCATGGGTTTTTTAAATATGCCAACCCTGTTTAATGAAGGGGTCCATGTTTCGCTTTAGGAAGTTGACATGGATCAAGAGGGGGCCCATGGCTCTATGAAGTTGACTTATCTAAGAGGGGGCCCATGCATGGCTTCAGGAAGTAGACTTAGTTTAATGAAAGGGTCCATGTTTCGCTTTAGGAAGTCGACATGGATCAATAGGGAATCCATGTATGACTTAATGAAGTTGACTTGGTTTAAAAAGGGCCTATGTTAGACTTTATGAAGTTGAAGTCCATGGTTTGAGAGGGGCCCATGTATTTTATATTTAACCCCCCCCTTCCTATTTGATTTTATTGCATTTTTTGACGAATCTCAAAAATGACCCACATGATTTTCAAAAAAATCCGGAATTCCGGAAAAATCCGGAGGATTCTCTTCCTTGAGGAATTGAGGAATGTCAGGTCAAAAATTCCAGTCATATTGCTTATCGATAGTTCGTCTTATGAACATTAAAATACGACTGATTTAAAAAATAACAAGAAAAAAGCTATTTAAATAACCAAAAAACCCATGGGTTTTTTTAATATGCCTACCCTGTTTTTCGTAGTAGGCATACACAGGCCTATCCTCAGCATCAAGATTTTCAAAAATATAAACTTCCAGAATAACTTTGATAATTTAAGTAAACTGAAAGATAATATTGAGTATGAGTAAAAAACGAAACGTACGAACAGCATTGATCCAAATTTTCTCCATGATAAGCGCAATATTAATCAAAGCCATTTACCATATTATCATGATGGCGTTTATATTAGATTACCATTTATATTGGAGATATGCATGAAAATAGTTCCAAAATGAAACGTACGAACACATGGAATTGTCCACATGTGGCCTACATGACTTGCGACAAGATTTTAAAAATTAAACAGGCTACATCAAATTACATGTATATTGGAACTATTTTATGAGGCTATCATTCAAAATGACAATTTTTTCGGTGCAGGAGTGTGATCAGGATAACTGGTCATGTGATAGGCATGTAAGATCTCCCGTGAGATCTGTATACCATTCCTAAGCTGCGCTTCACTTACCATTATAAATCTACGCCAGTACTAATTGGGTCTAGTTACTACTATTTAGCCAACGAGAAAAAACCGAAAATCCGTTTTTTTCCGGAAAAGTAAAGCCCTGTAGAGCGTATTTGGAAATACCAGAGTAAAATATATTGACCAACTCTCTGATGTGGCTTCAGGAGACAAAAATTTGCAAATGATAGTGTAGACTTTTTTTGGTCTTTTTTGCAAATTTTGCTTGTATTATTCACAAAGATGACTGACCTCAAAATTCTTTTACACGATTGAATTCTCTAATAAATTGCCTTACCATACATAGGCCTACCAGTTGAATTGAAATCGGATAAATACGTAAGTGGCGAGGTCATGATTTTCTTCCCACAAACTTCGTTCATGATTTTTTTTCGACAGATTACCTTTAGGCTATAACGTCGTAATACTATCCACGTATGTCGAATTTAACTATGCAGTTACAAAATCGGATATTTTTACCTGTAAGCATACTTGATCTTGTAAAAACAAAATTAGACCCGAATTACCCAAGCCCATTCGACACTTCTGCAAGTTTTACTGTTTTCACGCCCAAACTTAAAACACTCAAAATGAATTTTCTAATATTAACTTATAAATTTCTTAAGTAGGCCTACATACACAGGACGCACATTTGAGGGTAAAAGGAATTTGCAACATTTATTTGAAAATTTATTAAGGTCATAAGAAAAAAGTAGCCGTATTCGACCCAACCCCCCTAAAACAGTAAAATAACCCCATTGCAGATTGTATTATCGATTTGTTTCAGAAAGTTTGTTTTTCTTTAAGGAGTTTGCACTCGAAAAAAATGCAAGTAAATTTTTCTATCAGAACAGGCCATTCCAAAACTTGTTGGTACACCTTACTAGCCAGACGGCTAGATTTAAATGTCTTGAAATATTGAAGATATGTACATTTGCCTGGAAGCATTACAAAAAATACTCGATCTTCATTTTAATTGGAAACTTGACATACACCGGGATCATTCGATCAGAATAATCACAATTTCTAACTTTTTATTTATCACAGCTTCAAGAAAAAATGAAATTTAGAAATAAAAACCGTTTTATAATTTTGGCCATGCAATGTAGTTTCTCGCAGATGTTGCAGTTCTTTCAAATTCTCAGTAGATATGGAGAAACATATAAGTATTACGAAATATTAGTGACACCGGAGTTTCCCGGAGCTGCCAGTTTTACTGAAAATCCATGCTAAACATTCATGACTAAAACTAGCAATGTACAGGGGAGTGTCTATCGACACGTATAAATTCGTTTCGGTAACGTAATTTGATTATGTATGCCCTAGACTAAATTTTACTCTTGTCCGAGTTAAAAGTTTTATTGCTGTATACACGATGGTTCGTTTAATGAAGATTCTAGTAACCTCTAAACATTTTTTGAATGATATTTCAGCTAAAACGTATAGATTGAGTTCTTCTTAAACCAACGTAGTTACTTACTTTTTTCAGCTTCAACTTTTCTGCTTTTGACAGCGGCAAAAACCTTGAATTGAAATTTATGATAGAGTATTTCTCGTCATTAATTGATTTTTCATAAAGAAAACTGAAATAAATATTGGAATGATCTGTGGGGATGAGGCATCTAGATTCTGCAGGTGTTCTTTTTCGTCGCGATGTCGCCAGCATCATGGGGGAAACGAGATGAGTTGAGTTGAGTTGCTCTCCACCATAAATTTTCTTCTCCTCTTTTGATCCGAACATTGCTGTTGAAAAAAAATAGCACCGCTGCGTAGGAAGTCAATATCCCCAAAATGTTTAAGAGATTCTTTTATATTCCACCATTCACAAATCTCCCATAAACACCAGAGACAGTCAGCTTAATTTCAGTGTACCGTAGATGACGAAGGCAACGAAACTTTCCGTTAATTTAGTTTTAAACAAGAATGGGCGAATCTTTAATTAAAACAAATAAAAATTTTTAATTTTCAGTTTTTTTCTGTTTATGAATAAACCCATAGAGTATATTTATATAGGCACTCTATGGTTTAACTTATAGAGCAAGACTCATAGAAATTATATAGACTTACCATAAAATTAAGTACCGCAGTGTTAAAATAAATAAAAAGTGATGTTATCATATCACTGTGGGCATATAGTAAAAAACTTTAGCACATGTACTCTGTCATGTTTGATGTTTGATTGCTGTTATCAACTTTCGTCCATTTTAAGATGTGTTAGAAATATAAGCAGGGATAACGGAATAATAAATTTCCCGGAATTGGGCACTGGTGGACACTACCATAGAAATCAGATACTATACTATATAAAGGCTAGAAGGGTCATCGTGTTGAAACCGCCTATCCCGACGTGGGCACGAATTATTCGGGACTCCGAGCAGCTTTAATGACCACCTGAAATCAGCTGATGACCCTTCTAGCCTAATACAGTAAAACAATCTGATTTCTATGGACACTACTATGCCCTGACGCCTTGATGGTGGCCTGCAGAGCGAGAAACCAAATAATCATAAAATAGTACAATTCCAAACGCGGATATTAAGTTAGTATTAAGTTTATGATTTATTTCCATGGAAGAAGGGGCCTAACAATAAATATTTTGTTTCATTGTTGATGGGTGTTGAAGTATGAGTGATTATTATTTTTTGTTTTAGTTCTCAACCTCTAACAAATATTTCAAGTTCCTGGATACCGAAATCAGCTGTTCACATGCTCACACAGCATCAACGCATGTTCGTGATAAAGTGATGTCCCTGTCTATTGCGTAGTTGCGTAGTTCATCATACAATCAAATGAAAAAATATAGAAGTTAATTGGTTAAAGGCTTGATAGAAATTCCTGAAAACGCGCACGCACTTAGCAGATGACAATAAGAGGTTCAAATGCTCGCTCCCGAATTCAGAGATTATTCTCAGTGACTGAAACCATATATGCGGCGTCAAAATTATCCAACTTGTGAAAATTTTAGATCAATAGTACATTGACGAAAAGTGTTTGTAATTCGCAAAACTTTCGCATTTGAAAGAATCAAGTCTGCGACTATTGGAATGGAATGGTCAACATACGACGGATTTCCCTTTTCACGTTATACAAATTTATCTTGCTTTCCGCCCATATAATACATTCTACTGCTGTGCTAACTTTTCCAGCTGTTTTTCCCTTCTTAGTCAAATAAAGGCTTATAAAAAATTTTCTATTTCAATGGGTGAAATTACAATTGAAACTTTTCTCTGCAAACAAATATTTCTTTTTGGATGGATTGCAGTACGGTGAAGAAATCATACACGTGGTAACAAAAAGTCTTTTCGTCAATATCCGATCTTAACGTTTGAGAATAGGCTGTTTCTCTTTGATGACTTTCATTGCATCTTATATCATTCTCTCTATCATATGCATTCTTTTAACAACGGATCACTGATCATCGATCTTTTTACCGTCCATCAAATATAAATTCAAAAACGCTTACAAAGTTTTGACATAGAGATGTAAAATTGTGTTAGCACTTTTTCTTATTTGCTTAGGGCCTGTAAGTCATTAATGAATTTTCACGAGAGATTATGCCTTTTTATAATATCTATTTTCAGTGATTTATCCATGAGTCACTGATCATTGATGTTTTAACCATTAAAGATACCTATTTGAAAATAACTAACTCATAGTTGTAAGAGTGTTTCAGCACTGCTTTTTGATTACGTCTAATAAAACTTTCACGAGAAATCATGCCCTTTTTTTAAAATATCTTTGTCACTGGAATTATCTTTGGTCACTGGAATTATCTCATTGATACTCATTGATTACTCATTGATAATGGATGATTTAACCATGGCAAATGTGATTGAAAAATTAATTCGAATGAAAACATACAAACTGTATTCAAAAAAGTTTATTCATACTTCTTAACCATGTTTCAAGAATTATTTATCAATATATGTCACTGAATATTATTTTTCTTGCGAGTTTCTTAATTTTTTTATATAATAATTATCCAGATTTCATGGATCATGTATAATTATCCATGGACCGGCAACTAGGGTGGCGTCTCACATCTAAACGAAGACAGATATGAACAAGCCGTTTCTTTCAGTGAATTTGTCTCACTCTTAGCTTTCAAATGAGCTATTGCAAGACTTTCTACGATCTCTAGAACCAAAGTTGGAAGCAACGCTGCCGAGGGGGAGGGACGTCAGCGAAAAATTTTTTCTCTCCGATGGAGCTGGAAATCACCTTACCGATGCAGAATTTGACGCTGAATCCGAATCTGGCCTCCGTTTTCCCATCCGATGCTTCGGTTTGGCTCTACAGCCCAAAACCATCCCAAATTCGCCGTTAACTCTGTCGTTTTTCCGAAAAATGTTGAAAAATTTTTCTCGCCGATTGAGCTGGAAATCACACCACAGATGCAGAATTTGACGCTGATTCCAAATCTGGTCTCAGATCTACCATTGGAACAGCCGTTTAGACGCTAGAACCCAAAGGATCCCACCGATGACTCTGGCCATCCTGGTCGGCCGCCCAAGTCAACACGGACACTCTCAACCGAGGGGGGGCGCTGTGTTTATTGTGGAGGTTTGCTTACGACTGTCAAGTGATAAGCTTTTTCATTCTTATTGTGCATTACAAATTATTGGTTTGATTGATTTCTTATTTTGTCATTCTACATTTCTGCAGTTTCGTTGTGTAAGTGATGCATCAGATTTCAAAAAGTGAGCATCTGATGAATCCTATCGTTGCTTTAAATTGAATTAAAGTAATTAATTAATTATTGTATTGAATTAAATTAATTACCGATTACATGCAGACTTTTTGTCACAATCTTTAATGATAAAAATCTCTCACGTAAATGATAGATATTTATAACTTTATTTTCAATTTATTTCCAGTATTGCTTGCCACCTGGATGAATTTTCATAACATTTTTTCAACTCCTGATTGGATGGAAATTTGGATTTATGAACTGTGGAATAAAGCTACTTATGAAATTGTCAGACGTCATTGAAGTGGATGAGATGGTTTTGGCTAGATATGGAATATTTGTGAATTCCTGCGATTTACAGTTTCTAATGTGATAGTCTTTTACTCCAAAAAATAATGCTTCTACTTTTCGGTGTGTTATAAACTTTCCTGTTGTGGGCTATAGATTTCACATTTGACCGACCATTTAAAGCGATTTATGTGTGTTATGCATGCTCAGACCAAATATAAGTTAAGAAGCGCTTAACTGTTCGGAATAGCTAGGAGGCAATATGATGCAGATATGAATTTGGAACAAATTTCTAAGCAATCTAGAGGTTGGGTATGTTCGAAACAATAAAAGAATGAAACGCCAAAATAAACTAGCAGTGAATTTTAAGTCGTGTAAAAGGAGTGTAATTTTGGTGTATTTGTACACGTGTATTATCTGAACACAAAACACGTGTATTACACGTGTCCGATACACGTGTATTACACGTGTACTGGTTGACTGGGTAACAGCACCAGCAACATTTCAACGCCTAATGCACAAGATATTTGAGAAAGAGAAATGGCATGAATGTTTGATTTATCTTGATGACGTATTAATACTTTCAAGAGACTTGGAGGAGCATATAAAGCGGCTTAGAACGATATTCACAAGAATTCGTATGTCAGGTGTAAAATTGTCACCTTGGAAATGTAAATTTTTAAAATCAGAGGTTTGTTACTTGCGACACAAGATTTCAAGTAAGGGAGTTGAAACGGATCCACAAAAGACTGAGAAAATCAAATCATGGCCTACTCCAAAAACAGTTGAAGATTTAAGATCATTTATAGGTCTTTGTGGCTGCTATCGCAAATTCATAAAAAATTATGCGATCATTGCAAAACCACTGGAAAATGCATGTAAAGAAAAATGGAATAAAAAAGTTAAGAGGAAAAAAACTACATTGATTTGGGATGAGAACTTGAATATATCGTTTAAAAACTTAAGGATGCATTGATATCAGCACCCGTCCTCAGTTTCCCAACACAATTTGTGAATTTATTCTAGACACAAATGCTAGCCACGATTGTATAGGGTCTGTGTTATCCCAAATTCAAGGATCAGACGAAAAAGTGATTTTCTATGTATCGAGAAAGATGAGTCAGTCAGAAAAACAATATTGTATTACAAGAAAGGAATTATTGTCCATACATTACTTTGTGACGCACTTCAAACATTACCTGTTGGGTCGCAAGTTCACCATCAGAACAGATCATCGAGCATTATGTTGGTTATTAAATTGGAAAGAGCCTAGCACCAGTCAATACTGCCGTTGGCGACAAGATTTGGAAATATATGACATAGATGTGAAACATCGACCTGGTGAGCAGCATGTAAACGCAGATGTTATGTCTCGAATTCCGGAGTGTGAACAATGCCAAATAAAACACAATGAACCAAAACAGAAAAGAAATGTTAAGATGCTGCAAGGAGACAGCGATAATAACAAAATTTTTTGCCGGAGAATTTCGAGGTGGTCTGTTGTATTACGTGTCACATGAAGAATCATGCGGCTAGTAATACCTAAGGTGAAAAGAAAAGAGTATATGCAAACAATCCATGAATCTCTAGCGCATGTAGGATTGTCGAAAACAATGAATGTAATGAAAGAAAGATTTTATTGGCCAGGTATGTCGCTAGATGTAAAGATAAATGTGGCATCCTGTAAATTCTGTGCAAAGAGGAAAACTAGTAAAGTTGTCAAGCATGAAGCAAATTCGCTAACAAGTAACTTTCCATTTGAAAAAATATCACTTGATATAGCTGGTCCGCTACCTTCAAGTACGAATGGTAAAAAATATATCTTAGGAATTATTGATAACTATTCCAGATATATAGCTTTGGTTCCGATGAGAAGCGCACGAGCAGCGGAAGTTGCAAAAGCCCTTCTAAAGAATTGCGGTATTCGGAACACCAGTGTCGGTGCACTCGGACAGAGGAACAAGCTTCGAAAATGAAATAATCACAGAGTTGTGCTCGGTATTAAAGATAAAGAAAACGAAGTCTTCACCTTACTATCCACAAGGAAACGGAATGATTGAAGGACTTTTCCGAACTACGAAAGACATGCTCTATGCAACAGTATCATCCACTGGAAGAGATTGGCCTGATGTTCTGCCACTGATAGAAAGAGCAGTGCGGTGCACAAAGCATAGAAGTACAGGATTCACACCGTATGAAATAATATTTGGAAGAACAATGCCCAATGTCTGGATTGCCGATGCTAAGCCCACGGGTATAAGACAGAACAAGAAATTAGAACAAGTGGAATATATAGAAAAATTGAGGAAGCATGCACGCTATGTGGAAGAACAAAGAAGGAAACATGATAGTCTTTCCAATAAAGAACAAAAAGCTGTAAGCAATTTCAAGGAAGGGGACGTGGTGATGGCGAAGATATTTCCAGTAAAAAAAGGAATACAATTTCCAAAATATGACGGACCATACAAAATCACAAAAAGATTGTCCAATTGGTCTTTTCGATTAGAACATTTAGAGAATGGAAAGGTCATAGAAAGAAATTACTATCATCTGAAGAGGGCCCAGCCAACTGAAAGAAGCGACAGGATATCAATAACTAAAATCAACAGTCAGAATAACCAAGAACACAGCAATAAAAGATATCCTAGAAGGGAGCGTAGAAGAACTGTGCGATACAGAATTGATACAAGCTAGTTTGCTGTTTTCTTTTTTTAGGGGGGTAAATTGTATAATGGATTTATCAATGGTACAGTGTGCATTGTAAGATAGCTACGTTACAAGTTATATGTTGTATAAGGAAATCATAGATCATCACTGTACTGTTAGATAACTACGTTACATATCATTCAAGTTTAATTCTATTGCCATGACTTCATTATAGCATGATTTAGTGTTATCGAGATAGTGGTTGATTAGTAATCGGACTGTTGTTGCCTATAGATTTGTCCCTGCTTGTATATTGCAATTTGGTAAATATACTTGGTGCAATACGTTACAATGACGAGTTCTACTAATACCACAGATATCAACTTAGGGTAGCGGAAATTTTTCCGTCACCTGAGCTATCGGCATTAATAAGGCGCAAATAAGGCTGAAGTACAAATCAGGCATACCGAAGCTACATTTACAAATCCGTGCATTATGCCTGAGTCACACTGAAAGCAAAGCAAACACGAGCGTCCCGAGTGTCCCGAGTGTCCCTAGCAAACGTATGTCCGTAAGCTATTAATTGCTCTAGTTTGCTTTGCTCGCAGTAAGGCAGTCTACAACTGCTGCAATGATGACTTTATGTCTGCTGCAAAACGGGCTTTGCTCGGAAACGCTTGGAAAAGCTCGCGGTGTGGCTGAGGCCTAACGCAACATCAATGAATCGTCATCTGAATATTGCAATCTTGCCTTCCGAACCACAACGACCGACAACTCTTCGCTGAATCAATAGATGAAAATGTAAATACAGTATTCTAACTGTTAAGTCCATGCAGTCCCCTCGGCGCAAGAACATAATAAACGACAAATCAGGCTTTACATTAGATAAATAGTGAACTTGCCGAGAAATTCACTTTATCCTAATATAAAGGACAAATACAAATGTATTAGCACAATCCATTCCAAGGAACGATTCGGTCACATGTTGCATGTTTGCTGAGGTCCACCTGAATTAAGCCAACCCATACACGTTTCTGTGACTTAGTTTTAGCGTATCTTCAAACTTCCCGCAAATCGGATTTGGCACACGTAAAGGCACGACCTATTTTAAAAAGGACTACTTTGAAATTCTGGATTTTGCGACTTTTTGTTAGCACCGTAGGAACGTTTTTGCTATTGTCCAAACATTCGGAACTTTATTTCCGAATAGGATATTCTTTTCCGAACGAATTTGATAATCGATTAGGACTGTCTGAAAATTTAAACCGATTTATCCGATTCGCGAGGATATTTTATTTTATCGCACAGTAGCAATCGGTGGTTCATAGCTAGACAATGACTGAGAAACAGACTCATGACTGCGAGTGAAGGAATTCTTTCTGTCTTCAGTAGTAGGCATATAAAATTTTGAAATTAGGTGTGATGTCAGACTATAGATCTCCGAAGCCATGCTGCCTTGTCATGTAATATACACACGTAGGCTTTCAAGGCTTTTTATGGTTACATTAATAAAATATATAGCACTTGCGTGTGTGCGTGTGTGTGTGTTATGCGTGTGGATCTGATTCAAATATGACTAGCATTTGAAATAATGAGCAGAAAATTCATCAAAATAAGGTGCCGTAGTTATGTTTTAGCAGCATATCAAGTGGTCATAAAACATGTTTTTAAACTCAAATATCCTGCTGATTTGAATAGCGTCGTCTAAAAAACACCGGGTATATTCTTTTTGTCATTTTGTCTTGCAGACTTCAGAAGATGAATAACTTACGATTTTGACATTTTAATTAGAATACTAATAATACATGAGTACCATTCAAACATTAAATGATCAAATGAATGAAAATTACGAATTGAAATTAGTGTATATGCATTATACGGTGCATGCACATAGTAAGATTTTCCAATACAGAGCGATTTCTGCTCATGACTACCCATTTCATTCGTTCAGACGTCACTCTATCCGTTGATAGTTTAAATCCAGTAGATTCAGAATCTTAATATTTTCTGTGCAAGTGCTCTATTTGACTTCCAATATTAGAATGCAGCTGTATCGGCTTTATAAAGTGTAGATTTGATCACGAGAGTAGTTTCATTCACGATTAGACGAGTGAGTTCGGGAAGATAAAATTCAATCGTTTCATTTCCACATGATCTGGATTCAACGCTATTTTTTCTTTATTCGTTTCATTATTGAAAATAATGAAAAATTGGGGTCCTTGGAAAAGGTTCGTTATAGGCGAATGTTCTTTATAGCGAGTCTTGACTGTACTTAGTTCCTACAGACAAAGTATACCGAATTAAATGTTGTGCTGCTCAAAAATTAAACCCCAAAGCAACCTGACCAGTCGAAATTCGTTGTAGGACCACTGCTGCATGTGGGCTACCAAGTGAATTTAAATATTTGGCAGCAAAGCTTTTGGATTTCTCTTTTGCAAGAAAAATCTTTTATAGAAATATATAACCTCAAATATTGAAACCTATTTATAGCATAAGGTCCACAGTTTTAATTAAAAGCCACCATTAAAAAACATAAATTTAAAAAATGCTCATCACAATTGTTTTATAACTTAAATTATTATTTTTGAAAATAGTGTGCAGGTAGGCCCTATATCATAAAAGTCCTGTAACAATGCATAACTGAATATTTTTCCTTATTTTTTGCTTTCACTATTTCATGCACTCTGTAGCTGTTACGCATCGCCAGGTTTCGCTGTAATACACACCGACCACTCATCATTTTTTGTAAAATTTGATATCACCGTGGATCTTTAACATTCTGAGAGATTGTCATTAGGAAGTATGCCTACATGCTTGTATTATTATCCACTAGACAATATTATAGCTGCTAAATTTTGAGAAAGTCAAGTATTTGGGGTTTCATAGCCATATAATCAAAGTTTGATGTTACTATGCATATTGTATATTCATATTTATTCAGATTATGCCAGACAATAGTTGGTATTAATAAATAGTTAAATACGATGCATAAAGTTACTATTAAGGAGATGCAGCAGATCATCAAACATTTGATTTCATGTACATGTACAGCAACCTACTGTCTACCAGGAGTTACAGCTGGGTTGCTGACATGCAACCCACTCTGACGATGAATTACCCTGATATCTACTTAAAATTCTCACTTTACATGTATATTTCTCCGTCCAAAAGATAATAGATATGTCAAAGCAGTACATGTGTTATAACATAGGAAAGAAGGCATAAAACTATGCCATCTGCATCACGTCTCTTGGATCTCATTGCTTAGAAAAATTGTTGCTTGTTGTAGTATGTCCACGGTATTGAAAATTTGGATTTGATAGCAGCTGTGTGGTGCAACCACAATTGATCCATCATTCGAAGGGAAGCTGTAACCAAAACAGAATTATTAGAATTAGAACAATGTCAACATTGTTCAGAAATTTGTGATATTTGTAAGAGTCAATAAAGTAAAGTCAAGAAGTCTATTGTTATATTTGGTATCATAATCTGCTGCAAATAAGTGTCCTACAATTTGTATTTTTGAATGAAATAATAGGCATGATATTATGTACGTAGCTACCATCTAATAAATGAAAGATGGAATACGTTTAGTTACCAGTTTATATTGCTTAAATGATCTGCACCATATAATTAATAGCTCAAGTTTTTGGTGTTGAATCAAAAATACTTATGGACTATTATAGAGACATAAATACGATGAGGCAATTTTCTCTGTATGGGCAGCATATACGAACACAATACACCGCACATACAAAATATGCATTCATATTTTGTATATTTACATGACTGATTTCATTTTCGTCACTTAATGCTCATACACTATACACTATATTGCTCGTCAGCCAATGATTTCATTGAATCATAAATACACTCCAGCCATCATACGACTTTGCATGTGTTTTTTTATTTAGGCCTAGATATGAATTTCTAAATGTCACAAAAATGAACTATTTACAGGTTAAGAAATAATGCAATCCAGTATTAGTAGGTAATTAGGTTAATACAAATGGAATTCATGTTCATTTCAATGTATTTAGTAGTTTAGAATTTAGATATTCATATGGCATATATATTCATATGGTTGAAGTAAAGTGTGACTTTTTCATCGTATTAGTATTGAGTCTCGACTTCATTGAATTCCTTTCTTATTTGATTGTGGTCTTTTCTACTGCTTTTCCTCAATGCCAAAATTATACAGCTCATCATCAAAGCCCACAACTTCACAGTTGATGACCGTGTCCTTCCTCTCCAATTTCTGAAAAGAATGGACTATTTGACCTATCTTACGGAATTCCGAGATTTCCATGATCATGTACTTCTGTTTGTATTTTGCCGCTGAAATCACTATGACACTCGTATTTAAGATATTGTTAAGTTTGTGTTTCATTGAAATATCTAAGTTTGTCATAAAAATGGATCTATAGAGAGCAAGCAACATAGATAGATGGTATTGGATCTGAGATTGGGCATAGGCATATTTCATGTTTTATCGTGGGTGTTACGTAATATTATTACACTGACTTCGATGTATTACACGGTCAGAATCTACGAATATGATGCTACGGTATTCTCACGGTATTCTCCGAGCCGAAGGCGAGGAGAATACCATAGCATCATATGAGTAGATATGAGCTGTGTGATACATAGAAGTCAGTGTAATAATACTATGTGTTCGCTGAATGATATCTCATGACTCCATGGATATATTTCATATTTGAATTCATGAATTTTGAAACAACTTAATTATCTAAGCAAGCATTCCTTTCTTCACTTTTGACTAATCAATGACATAGGAATGACGTCGAGATTTGTAAACATGTCAGAGGAAGAAGTTAATTCTGATATCGATAATAGAATACCAAAAAGTACTTGGAATAAGATGAGATGGGCATTCAAGCTATTTGTCACCTGGCATGACCACTGGAAAATAAGAATTGCCGATAATGTTTTGAAAGTATATAAAAATGTGAAAGAATTTACACCAAACGATCTCAATCACTGTTTGAAGTACTTCTTCGCTGAGGTCAGAAAGGTTGATGGAGATATGTATCCTCCAGAATCGTTGAAAGGCATTGGTGCGATGCTACAACTATATTTCAATACAGAAATGAAATGGAAAATTTCTATTTTTACGGACATTGATTTCAAAAGTGCTCGTGATTCCCTTGATGCTCAGATGAAAAAATCAGCTCAACGCGGTAACGTAAAACCAAAGAAAAGAGCATTGCCAATTGATCTAGAACAAGAGAACGAATTGTGGGAAAATGGTAGTTTTGGAATTTCAAATCCAGATCAGCTAATCCACACACTTATTTATCATTTGGGAGTTCATTTGAGCCTTAGAGCGGCTAAAGAACATCATGATATGGAATTTGGAGACGAATCTCAATTAATTCTTTGTAAAGACAGTGATGATAAAGAATATTTGAAATACGTTGAAAGAATGTCAAAAAACAAGCGTTATGGATTAAAATGTGCCAGAATGGACCCCAAAGAGACTCGAGTTTATCAGAACACGGACAACCCAGATCGATGTGTGATCAAATTATATAAAGAGTACATTCGACATAGACCAGATGGTGCGTGCAAAGCATTTTATCTGACGCCCTTACAGAAACATCAAATAAAAGGAGCTGTTTGGTACAAACGCTGCCCAATGGGGATTCATAAAATTGAAAATACCACTAAAACGTTGATGAAAAATATTGCAAAAGACGGCGAATTCTTTACGAACACTTCTTTACGACGCACTGCGAAGACTCGACTTGTACAAGGCGGCATATCCAAGGAGGTTGCAGCACTCAAAACAGGTCGAATCAATGAAAAAGCAGATAGTGCCTACATTCATGCCGAGGTATTCGAGAAAGATATGTCGAAAGTGCTGTATGGATCATATGAAGCTACAACAAACAATGTTGTATCTACAAACAACACAAACACACGAGAAAACAAGTCTATCAATTTTTATGGATGTACTTTTAACAATTGCACTTTATGATGTGTTACTCTATTATTTGTATTGGGTTGGAAACTAAGCTCAGACTCATCTCGTAATTATTAATAATTTATTAGTTATCTGTAAGAGTGTATTAGTGGTTTAGAAGTCTAAGACAATTCCGTCTTCAATTTTTTGAATCTGGCACATCTTCTAGCTCTCATGGAGCATTTAAGAGCTAATTCTTTTCGCTTCGGTGAGTCAGAACTTAGTTTTCAATCATAGTACTGTTTCAATCGTTAAAGTGTGTTATAACACATTACAGGTAATCTACTCCCAGGTAATCTACTGCAGTAGATTACCAGAGAAAGATATTGCAGTTCAAAATATACATGTTGAATATGGATATCTAAGCGTATTTTACTCAATTATAATCGACCGCCTAATTGCATTAGGGGCATAGCACATGAGGCGAATACATGTACAGTAGCCTACTGTCTACCAGGAGTTACACGGTGAGAATCTCCGAGCCGAAGGCGAGGAGATTTCTGTGTAACTCCGAGTAGACAGCTAGGTTACTGACATGTAACCCACGAGAAGACGTGAAATATGCCTAGTCCATGACTATGCCTTATCCATAGAAGTAGATCATAGAAAACTAGAATGGAAATTTGATATCTTGCTTATGTACAATGATGGCACATGGAGAAATCTATGGTTTGTAGATCAGATTCGATCTAAAACATTATATCATAGTCAAACTATTCGCCAAGTTGGTTGTGGAAGTTGTTGACAGCAAATTACAGGATTTTCTTGAAGAGAATTTGAAGTGAGATGGTGGCATTGTTTCATGTGAAATAGCCCACTATTCCATGGATTAATATGCTGTGTCTATTTGTAGCAGTCATTGACAACTATTATGCAATTTTTCTACACTGGAATGCGAATTAAATTTTGGTTCAAAGAGTCATAATTGATGGTATAATGATCTTTGTAGCAATGGAGTAAAAACGTCTTATTCGTTCCACACAAAACCAAAAGATGTGTTCAAATACAACAATTATTTGGGTTTCATATATCACCAAAGGTTGCATAGTAAATGATTCAACAAATGACAAATAACAGGAAAAGTCATTTATGCAAGGATGCATCCAAAACGCTATAAAATACTATGAAGATAATTATGAAGTCAGTTACTTTAAAAGCTAGTCACTTTTCAACCTTGTTTGAATAAAACTAAATATTTAACTTTTCGATACACGCAATTACCACGTTTAATTACATAAGCTTATACGTCTTTGGTTCGCTCCGTACTCTTACATGCATTTCCGAGTTTTTGTAATTTCCGTACAGACTTTTCGCAAGGCTTGTGCGTCTCGAGCGCAGGTGTTTCCTTATTATAGGCAACTCTAATTTCACTACCATCTCTACCGCTGGCAACAGCATGTGTAGTAACCTCTTTCGACACATTGAACAGTGCTCCGAGTAGTATATAGTGTGACATCCGGCGCGACGCTTCGCTTCGCTTTGCTTCGCTTCGCTTGCGCCGGATGTCACACTTTTGCGGGGTTTTTTCAAAAAATCAAAATTTCAAAAATTTAGGTAGACTTCAAATTTCACGTGGCCGAAGGGGGGAAAATTTAGGTAGTGACAAATTTTCAAAAAAACAAAATTTCAAAAATTTAGCCGGTCCCGAAATATCACGTAATCTCAAATTTGTGATTATGACATTTTACTCCCAAAATCATGACCGTTCCAGGACACCGAAAAAATCATAAAAGTTGAGTATCTCAAATTTGAGAATTACAATCGGGCGAAGCCCTAGAACCTTCGGTTCGATTTTCATTGCTTAAATCATGACCGTTCTAGGACACCGAAAATCATAAAAGTTGAGAATTTCAAATTCATGAATTTTATCCATCTTTCAGGTTTTTAAAATATATCATGTGACTAAAAATATTTCTTTAAAAATGGATGAAACAAAAATGGAAGGAACTTCAGAAATGGATGAAACAAAAATGGAAGGAACTTCAGAAATGGAAGAAACCTCAAGAATATATCCTTCGTTATCTCAATTAAAAATAAGTGAATTAAATATTGAAAAACACAAAGATAGAGTAAGGTATATGAAAGATAAGGAATCTCAATTATTATTAAGATTAGAGCATTATAAAAAATTAAGAAAGAGATGGTCTAAAGTTAAGAATGTAACACAAGGAATTGGCATATTCTTAACAATAAGTTTAGGTGCCTTAACAATTGTTATATCTTCAGGTGTTTTAGTAATTCCAGTAGTTGCTACAGCTTTAACAGGTACGGGTGTTTTTGCAACTTCACTTGTTACAATGTTAGATAAATCTTTAATAACTAAGAAACGAAAATCATTAAAAACTAAGCATTTACATATTAAAGAAGTCTATGATAAACTACACTACTACTTTCAAAGAGTATGTGATGATAATGTTATTACGTTAGATGAGATTGAAAAATTTGATCAAATAGCTAATAAAGCTAATAAAACGCCATTTCATTTAAAGTCCGAAAAAGTTGATGATAAGAATAAACAGGATGGCAAAATTTCTAGTGATGCTAAATTTCTAATGAAGAAACTGACAAATTTTTTTTAGAAGAGCTAAAAACTTTAAGCGAAAATTTAAGCAAAACTTTATTAAACAAAACTTTATTAAACAAAACTTAAAACGAGAAAACTTTAAACGAAAAGATGTCAGACAACAAAGCAATAAAAAAATAATTTGTTCAGTAAAATGTTTTTGTTGTATTCCAATGTTACCACAAAATTCAAATATTATATTTTAAAAATGGATAAAATTAGAGCTGATAATTTTAAAAGAATAAAACAATTAGAAGAGTTAATAAAACAAAGAAATATTATGAAAGAAAATCATCTTCAACATAGAATGATAAAAGCTGGTATTCAATCTGATATGTTTGAAAAAATGCAGCAAACCGAGCAAGTAAAAACTGATTTTGAGAAAACTATGAAACCATTTAAAACTCTTGAAAAAGAAAGTACAAATAATGATAAACAAATTGATATAACAGATCCAGAGCACAAAACTGTATTAGATGACTATGGATTACTAGAATCAAACATTAATAAGAAATTACCAAAATCTATGCAATTTGAACATTCTATCTCATTTATAGATGGAAAAACAATACCTAGATTTTATCTCGGACAAAAAGAAATATTTCCACAACCTTTTCGAGGTATAATTTTTTCACCAGATAAATCTCCTTTTAATTTAGATAGAAATTTTGTTAATCTTTTAAGAGGAGCAGATTTAAATAATTATGCTGTAGAAGATCTCATAAAATATAAAGCTATGTTAGACAGAGTTGGTGCAGTAAAATCTCTAAGACGTTATAAACAATTAGAAAATTTATTATCAACGGGAGTTAAAGTAGGAAAAGGTTTATCTGAAAAACAGAAAACAGAAACAACCATATTTTTACCAGATGATCCACAAGAATTACTAAATAGATTAAATATTTTAATATCTGCAATAAAAGAAGGACATAATTCTAGTTTCAATGAAATTCATGCTATATTGAAAAGACTGTTAGAAAAGAAGATTCTAAATGAAGAGGATTATAAAAATATAGCCGAAATATGTTGTTTCTAATTTTTATCTATGATTTTTATCTATGATTTTTATCTATGATTTTTATCTATGATTTTTATCTACGATTTTTATCTACGATTTTTATCTATAATATTTATTTAATTTTTTTAGTTTAAAAATGTGTACAGCAGATTTAGACAAAATTAATGATCATTTAGAAAATTTGACAGAGATTTTGGGTTCATCAAAATTTAGTACGACGTTAAAAATTATAACAACTACTTCATCACACACTTGTAATTTAGAACCCATTCTACATTTGGAACAAAATAAAAATTATCAAATTGCATTGACTAGTTTCTCTACATTTAACACTATTCAAAACGTTATCAAAGATGTGAATGATCAATTTAGATATTCTACTGATAAAGGCAAAACGTGGAAAATATTAACTTTTCTTCCTGGTTCTTACGAAGTTGAAACAATATCAAATGAAATTAAGAGACATTTAGGTATACCATTTAAAGATAAGAAACAATTACATTTCGCTGTTGAACCGGCAGTTAATAAATTCCTCGGCAAGATCCTAGTAAACTAGATAAAACAATGAAACATTGTGTAATTTTTGATGATTGTGTTAATGATAGAAATCAGTCAGTTCAGAGAAATTATTTCACAAGAGGTAGACATAATAACTGTAGTGTATTTTATTTAACACAAAGTATGTATTCATTAGACGGAAGTGTTATTAGAAAGAATGCAAATATATTTATACTATTTGAAATAAATGCAAGAAACTTAAGTGATTTGTTAAGAGATTTATGTGTAAGAAATAAAGATGAATTTAAACAATCGTGTAACAATGCTTGGTCAAAAGATTATGGATTTATCACAATTAATATTGATAAAAAAATTCATGAAAGAGTTATAGAAAATATTTTCGAGGAGTGAAAGAGTTATAGAAAATATTTTCGAGGAGTGATCGAACGGAGTGACCGAACGGAGTGACCGAACAATTTTTTCTTATAAATTTTTTGTTAATAAAAATAAAAAAAAATATGTTGAATGATTATAAGATAGAGCATGTACCAGTTTTAAAAGATTATCGTCATCCTACAAATCCTGTAAATTCGAAGAAAGAAGTTAGATTTTATTATCATCATAAATACGTAGCGCTCGTTACAGATTATAAAACAAAACATGGTATTAAACCGTGCGTTAAAACAAAAGACTTTCCACTTTGTTTAAGAAGTTTCCGAGTATTTTTGGCGTATAATAATTTATGGTGGTTGGTTAAGAAAGAACATTTAACAGCACATGAATTAGAAACATTACATCAATTACATATTCCTGTGTATATGCAAAAACGGAACCGAGGTTCTATGTAAAAATTCATTTTTTCTTTTAAAAAATATGAATCGTGAAATGTCTCTCGGACAAACCTCTAGGATTGATGAATTAATCAAGAAACAAATTGCTGAGTTTGATGCGCAAATTAAACATAGTAAACGTAGTAAACGTATTAGAAAACAGAAACGTACTAGGCGTAGTATTAGACGTAATACTAAAAAACAGAAAAGTGGAACAAAAGAAATATTAGAAACTCCTATTACTGATATCTTTTTCGATGATAGAATTAAGGATGAACTTGGTGATGATTTATGTAATTTATTTAATCCAAATGAAATTAAATATGAAAATGTATCTTTTATTAATGTAGTAAATGATATGCGGAAACTTTTAGCAAATGGTAAAATTATTAATTTACTTGGAAAAGTTATTAAAGATCAGGAAAATATAATTCAAAATTTTTACGTAACCTTCTATAATAAAAATTCATTTGAAATATGGTTTTCGAATCTGGATGAGAAATCCGATGCTAACGAATGGATTTTTACAGGTAATATTAAATATGAAGATTTTGGAATGAAGTTAGTACAAAGATCGCATAGAGGGGCAGGGATTAATATGAAATAAAGAATCAAAGAATATTTCGGTGAATATTGTTATATTCCTTCTGAAGATTTTTGTTTTATTAAATGTTATAATGTTTTACGAGGTTTTAATGAAGAACAAGGAGAAATTATGAAAGAAATGTTTAATAATTTTTTATATAAAGAGAAAGCCACATCTAGAACAGGAGTAATGTCAAACTGCAAATTTTCTCAATTCAATAAATATTTTGGAGAATGTGTTCAATATTATAGTCCTGCCAATCGTCATTTAAATCCTAGAGGAATTGAAACGTTTCATAATTATGTTTATTACAATTATTTTCACGCAGGTTCAACAATTGGTCACTATTGTTTAATTGATAAATTTCATAAATTAAAAGCTATTAGAGAAATTGAAAATAATTTCAAACCCATATATAAAACAGTTACTGATGAAAATCTAACAACGCGTCCATATAAAATCATAACAAAGAAAAAAATTGACTATGGTTCAACATATATTTGGGATCTCGAAACTTTTCCTGATCCTAACTGTTCAACAGCTCATCCTATTCCTTATGCTGTAGGAGCTATTAATTTTAATAAATTTATATGTTGTTTACCGAAACAAAGATTGAAAGAATTAGAAACACGTTTGTTAAGTGATATGATTAAAATTAAACGATCAAAAGATGAAGATGAAATTAAAAAACTTAAAAAACAGATTGATGAGTATAATAATTTAACTGAATTAGAATTCAATAAACTTCAAAATTGTGTGAAAATATTTACGAGAACTGTGGATGATGAATGTACGATCGGGGGAAACCCAGAGGATGTATGTCCGATCCATCAATTTTTTAAAACTCTTGGAAAATTTAATTATTCGAGAGTAACTTTAATAGCTCACAATTCATCAGGTTTTGATTCCTATTTTCCGATAAAAGCTAATTTTAAATTATCTAAACCGCCTCTTAAAACTTCAAGAGGAATATTGACTGCTTCATTACAAAATCCTTATACAACTGAATGTGTTAGTAGATACATTCAAAAATCTTTTAGATTTAAAAACAATATGAAAAAAGATTCACCTTCAGGTAAATTAGCACTTCAAACTATTATAATGAAATGTAGTTATCAACATGTAAAAACAAGTCTTTCTAAATGGTGTGAGAATTTTAAAATTCCTACGAATGTGTGTAAATTAAATTATGAAATTGGAGACATAACACATGAAAATTATAAAGAAAAAGAAATTGAATGGAGACCATATTTAGTTAACGATATTCTTTCTTTAGCTTTTTGTATCTACAAATATAATAATGTTATGCAAGATTTAGTTGGTGAAGATATAACTACTAATTTGACATCCTCTGCTTTAACATTTAACGGTTGGATGAAAAGCGTACAAAATGACAATATAAATATTCATTCTCATATAGATTTATGGGCTAGAAATTATATTAGAAAATCTGTTAAAGGTGGAAGAGTTTCAGCAAATATAAGAAAATACATATCGCCATTTTGTAGCATCTTGTTACCAATATTAAAACAGTATTTACCTGGTCGCTGCGCTGGGGGGACTTTGTCCCTTGGTCGCTACGCTGGTGGGGCTTTGTCCCCTGGAAATAATTTAATAGATTTAATGAAACAGTATCGAGATTTAGGAGATAAAACTGAAATTTGTAAGAAAATTTCAAATCAACTACTTGAACAAAAAAATGAATTTCTAATGGCTTTTGATGCAACATCTTTATATCCATCAGCTATGTATGATGAAAATTCAGAATACCCTAAAGCTGAATCAGCTAGAAAATTTCGTCAAGAAGAAGAGCGGGAAATAGTATATAAATTTAATACACAAACATTTAGACCTAAAACTGGAATATTCTCTGTTGTGTTTCAATATCCGAATGATATGTTTTTCCAACCAGTTCCTATTAAAGATAAAGTTAAAAATCAAAATAATAATTCTCATGTAAAAGTAATCAGGTTTAGAAATGGTATATGTTATGATGTATTAACTTCTGTTGACATACAAGAAATTGTTAGATGTGGGGGGAAAATCTTACATATTACTGATGGTATAATTTATGAAAAAAATTATCAAGTTTCACCATTTCGAAATTATATTGAAAAACTTTTTAATTTGAGGAAAAGATATAAAACAGAAGGAAATACTGTAGGTGATGAGTTAATTAAATTATTGATGAATTCGCTATATGGCAAAACTGTGCAAAAAGATATAACCACTAAATATCATTTATGGAATGAGAATACATTGAGAAAAAATTTCACTCAAGAAGTAAAAGATTATGAAAAATTAAATGATGAACAATATTTAGCGAAAGTAGAAATGGAAGATGATGAATTTCTCAAAACTAATATTGTCAAAGATGGGAAGACGTCATTCATGCCATCACACTTAGGTTCTTTCATTCTTTCTCACTCTAGAAGAATCATGAATAACTTTATTTTAGAAATTAATGGTTTCAGAGAAAAATACATTCATTATACAGATACTGATTCAATATATATTTCCAATGAGCTCTTTAATAAATTAGACGCTGCTGGATATGTTGGAGGAGAATTGTGTCAAGGGAAAAATGATTATGGAAATGGTGGAATTATTTTTGCAATGTTTATTGCTCCTAAAATAAAATATTGTATTACTGTAGATGAACAAGGGAGACTTAGTGAAAAGAAAACATTCAAAGGATATTCACAAGATAAAGTAAAAGTAGAAGATTTTCTAAAATTATATTCGGGGAAAACATTATCGACTACAGTTAATAAACCATGGAAAAGATCTTTAGAAACTGGAATTAGTATTCCTGATAAAAATAATAATACTGAAGAAAAAAAATTTTCTGGTCAAATAAATATTCTTAAACGTCAAGCACCTGACGAAAATGAAATTATGTTACCTTATAACGGAGAAGATATTCAAGCTGAAATATTTCAAACAATAATCTGTGAGAGTAATTTAAGTGATGATGATGACACGTGGGAATAATATTTTTTTTATTACATCTAAAAATTTATAACATCTAAAAAATTTATTACATCTATAAACTTATTACATCTAAAAACTTATTACATCTAAAAACTTATTACATCTAAAAATTTTATTACATATGAAAATATATTTATCGAATATTTTGGTATTTTCTATTAAGTTTTATCATATTAAGTTTCATCATATAATGTTTTATCAAAAGATAATTTAAATTTATTTTTACTAACTATTGATTCATCATCATCATCATAAATTGTTTCTTCATCATCATCATAAATTGTTTCTTCATCATCATAAATTACACTTTTTGGTATAGGATGCCCTTCCATGATAGGATACCATTCTCTTATTGGAATATCTAATTCTAAATTACATCTTTTATCTGTTAATAATATAATAGAGAAAAATATTGGTCTTTGATCTCTTTTGGAAAATTTAATAACACCACCATAATCTGAATCACTTTTAGTTTTTGTTAAAGATGATAAAATTTTAAATTGATTAGATGTAAATCCTAATTTAAATTTTGTAGACCCGACACATAGTTGTCTAACAGTATCTTCAACTATACCATCATTATTATTTTCAATTGTAAGAAAATGAAATTTAGATAAATTTTTATAATTACTAATATTTTTATAATCTTTTTTACCATTTACACCTTTTTCAGATGTTACAGAATCATCATTATTATCATAAGATTCTTTAAGATCGGGCAAAGCCCTAGAATCTTCGGTTCGTTTATTATGATTATGGTCATTGTTAATAGTATAAGGTGTAGTCCACATATAAATTTTCTCTTGTTGAGCTAAACCATTTATATAAGATTTTAATAAATTAATATTTAAGTTGGAATATAATCCTATGTACGTATCATCATCATATCTTTGCGGCATTTCTAATGTTTCTTGTTTATAAATTGTGTCTCTATAATATACCTGACAAAATAATTCTTCATTATGTTTTTTACTCTCTATGTGAATGTTATATTGATTTTGTTCATCAACAAATAATCTAATTTTTTCTTTGGAAAAAGATTTTAATTTTTTAACTAATTCTTTAATATTAATATAATTAATAATTTTAGTTTCTATCCAATCAGTATTACTAATCGGCAAAACTGCTCTAATAAAACCATAAACATTATTATGACCTATTATAACCATATTTTCTTTATTTAATTCCACATAAGCTACATCATTATATTTACTAACAATCTCCATAAATTTAATAAATGGATCACCTGGAAAAATACAATAATTGGTTTCTATAGAAGGTAAACCTTTAGTCTGTTCTCTAAATATTTCGGCTTGTAATTGAAATGAAATATTAACATCTATACATGGATTTGTAATAGTATTATTATTATTATTATCAAAACATTTATTTTCAAATCCCGTTGATCTCGTCGAATAAGAAGAACAGGATGATGCGGACGAATATAATTTTTTTAAATTTGGGGTTTCCATTTTTTTATTTTTATTAGAAAAAATTTATTTTTTTATTTTTATTAGAAAAAATTTTATTTTTTTATTGTTAAAAAATGATGTTACCAAATGTTGGTGGAGGTGCATATATCCCGAATAATCGTGAATTAGAAATAGAGATAGAAAATTATATTATGAAAACTGGAGACGTTTTATCTGGTCCATTGCATCTTTCTATTCTTCCACAACAAAATACAGAGTTAACAAATAAACAATATGTTGATGCACAAATCAATGACTTAAAAGAAAAATATATAAACGATGTTTTGGTTCCACTGATGAATGAATTGAAGTTGCTTAAACTTAATAACAAATCATTAAACGAAAAATTATTAAAACTTGATAAAAAGGATAGAGAGCTAGAAGCAGATATAGCAAAACTTTTTAAAAAGATATAACATCTAAAAAATTTATAACATCTAAAAAATTTATTACATCTATAAACTTATTACATCTAAAAACTTATTACATCTAAAAATTTATTACATCTAAAAACTTATTACATCTAAAAATTTTATTACATATGAAAATATATTTATCGAATATTTTGGTATTTTCTATTAAGTTTTATCATATTAAGTTTCATCATATAATGTTTTATCAAAAGATAATTTAAATTTATTTTTACTAACTATTGATTCATCATCATCATCATAAATTGTTTCTTCATCATCATCATAAATTGTTTCTTCATCATCATAAATTACACTTTTTGGTATAGGATGCCCTTCCATGATAGGATACCATTCTCTTATTGGAATATCTAATTCTAAATTACATCTTTTATCTGTTAATAATATAATAGAGAAAAATATTGGTCTTTGATCTCTTTTGGAAAATTTAATAACACCACCATAATCTGAATCACTTTTAGTTTTTGTTAAAGATGATAAAATTTTAAATTGATTAGATGTAAATCCTAATTTAAATTTTGTAGACCCGACACATAGTTGTCTAACAGTATCTTCAACTATACCATCATTATTATTTTCAATTGTAAGAAAATGAAATTTAGATAAATTTTTATAATTACTAATATTTTTATAATCTTTTTTACCATTTACACCTTTTTCAGATGTTACAGAATCATCATTATTATCATAAGATTCTTTAAGATCGGGCAAAGCCCTAGAATCTTCGGTTCGTTTATTATGATTATGGTCATTGTTAATAGTATAAGGTGTAGTCCACATATAAATTTTCTCTTGTTGAGCTAAACCATTTATATAAGATTTTAATAAATTAATATTTAAGTTGGAATATAATCCTATGTACGTATCATCATCATATCTTTGCGGCATTTCTAATGTTTCTTGTTTATAAATTGTGTCTCTATAATATACCTGACAAAATAATTCTTCATTATGTTTTTTACTCTCTATGTGAATGTTATATTGATTTTGTTCATCAACAAATAATCTAATTTTTTCTTTGGAAAAAGATTTTAATTTTTTAACTAATTCTTTAATATTAATATAATTAATAATTTTAGTTTCTATCCAATCAGTATTACTAATCGGCAAAACTGCTCTAATAAAACCATAAACATTATTATGACCTATTATAACCATATTTTCTTTATTTAATTCCACATAAGCTACATCATTATATTTACTAACAATCTCCATAAATTTAATAAATGGATCACCTGGAAAAATACAATAATTGGTTTCTATAGAAGGTAAATCTTTAGTCTGTTCTCTAAATATTTCGGCTCGTAATTGAAATGAAATATTAACATCTATACATGGATTTGTAATAGTATTATTATTATTATTATCAAAACATTTATTTTCAAATCCCGTTGATCTCGTCGAATAAGAAGAACAGGATGATGCGGACGAATATAATTTTTTTAAATTTGGGGTTTCCATTTTTTTATTTTTATTAGAAAAAATTTTATTTTTTTATTTTTATTAGAAAAAATTTTATTTTTTTATTGTTAAAAAATGATGTTACCAAATGTTGGTGGAGGTGCATATATCCCGAATAATCGTGAATTAGAAATAGAGATAGAAAATTATATTATGAAAACTGGAGACGTTTTATCTGGTCCATTGCATCTTTCTATTCTTCCACAACAAAATACAGAGTTAACAAATAAACAATATGTTGATGCACAAATCAATGACTTAAAAGAAAAATATATAAACGATGTTTTGGTTCCACTGATGAATGAATTGAAGTTGCTTAAACTTAATGACAAATAATTAAACGAAAAATTATTAAAACTTGATAAAAAGGATAGAGAGCTAGAAGCAGATATAGCAAAACTTTTTAAAAAGATTTCTGAACAATCAAAAATTTTAATATTACTTTCTATAAATTTAAAATCTGCAGTCATTAAAAATAAACATCAGATAAAAATGTTAAAAGAACAATTAGAAGATGAAATAGAAAAACTACCTGAAAGAATTAAAAAAAATTTAAAGCAGTTACAAACTACATTCCAAAAAAGTGTTGATGAATTGAGTTCTAAAATTACTCAACAAATGAAAAAGATGAATAGAATAATAAATGAAGTAAACTCACTTAATGAAAAAGTTGATAAAATGAAAACTCTTAAAATCAATTTAGAAAATGAATTAAAGAAAAATTTACAAGAAAACTCTAAAGAAAATAAAGAACAGTTAGATGCTGTTAAAAGACAATTAGATGTTCTTAAAATTAAGTTAAATGCTCTTAAAACGGCGTTGAAGATTAATCAGCAGAAAATGCAAGTTAATAGAAGAGAAATTAAAGTACATCACACGCTGCTTGACGCAATAGATAAAGTGCAACAGGCAATTAATAAAGTTATCTCGAAGTTGTTGTCCATTCACAAACGTAAATCTTAACACGTAGATATTTTTCCCAAAAGTCAAATTTAATCCTAAAAAATGCCTATAATTTATAAACACAATCTTAAACATTTTGCATCAAATAATAAAATCGCTCATGAACCATCTATGAAACCTGTGTACCATTATGATAGTGTAGAAACTGTCGGAACACAAAAGTTCCTAGGCACCGCAGGTGCCGTCCAAAAAGAAGGAGATGGCATCTTTTCTGGTATTGGTAGTATCGCTAACTTAATTAAAAATAATAAAGATTTGATTACATCTGCTGCAAAAGGAGCAGCTGCTATAGGTAGTACAGCTAGTGCAATATCAAATGCTGTTAAGTCTCAAAACGAATTAAAACAACTAGAAGCTATTCGTAAACTTAGGAATGATTCTGAAGAACTAAAAAAATTAAAAAAACTTTCAGATGAAACAAAAAATAAAATTGCTAACATAGCTGTAGAGGGTGATAGTAAACATAATGAAAAAACAATTGAAGAAATAAGAGGAAATGGCGTGAGTAGCAACCTTCGGTTTAACCAGCAAAGCTGTAGCGGAGCTGGTCTAGCAAAATTCTAAAATATATTTTTTAGTAAAATTTTTTTAGTAAAATTTTTTTAGTAAAATTTTTTAGTAAAATTTTTTTTAGTAAAATTATTTAAGTAAAATTATTTTAGCAGAATTTTTTCTGTCTGTGAGAAAAAACAAAAAGTCAAATTATTTTTTATAAAAATGTCTTCGCTTATCGAAAATAAATTTAGATTAGACGATCCTCCGTTCGTCAGTTACAATCAAAAAAAGAATGACTATATAAGAATTGCTATGAATCCCGGATCTTCCAGTAGAGTAAATACTGGAGGAGATTTAATTTTTGAAGTTGATAATCAGCAGAGCTATTTATATTTACCTGATTCATTTTTACACTGTGAATATTCTTTATATAGTGATGCTAATTTTACAACACCATTACCAGATACCGATAATATTACACTAGAAAATAATTTTTTTCCAAGATTATTTACACAAATGCGTTTAGATGTTGCAACTCAAAATATAGAAACAATAAGTGATTCCCCAGGTGTAATTGATACAATGCTTAGATTTATAACAATTGGTGAAAATAATAAAAAGTATGAAATCGAAGGTTGGTTTCCTGATACTAATCATGGGATAATTGTTGATGATTTATCTCACGCTGGAACAGATGCAGCAGGAATTGCGAAAGATGTAGAAAATATTGCAAAACATTTAAATAAAACAAATAATGATGCATATAAAGAAAGACGTGAATTTAACAAGAAAAGTAAACAGACAGTAAATTGGTCATTGTCTCCATTATTCGGATATTTAGATTATGACAAAATATCATATCAATTTAAATTTAAATTAATAATTCATCGCACAGCAAATAATGAATTAATCTTTTTTGGTAAGACTGGGAAAAAAGCATATTTAAAAATTGATAGACTTGAATGGTGGATTACGCATATTACTCCTAGTTTAGAGGTTGAAACAGCTATTGCAAAAAGATTAAATACTAACAAACCAATTCCAGTAAATTTTCTAAAGCGTACTGCTAGTTCAGTAACTTTTTCCGAACAAAGATTTAACTGGCATTTTACTAGAACTGCGAATACCCCAAGATATTTATTACTAACATTTCAAAGAAATAATTCTCCAAGTTTTGATAAGAACAATAATATTTTTCATATTAATACAATTCGAAGTTTACAAGTTTCATTAAATCAAACTCGATATCCAATTGATCCATTAAGATTCGATGATACCAATAATCAATTTATGGAAGGATATGATTGTTATCGAAATCTTTGTACAGAATTTGGAGTTGAACCACAATTAACTCCTGGAGATTGGAGACATTTATATCCAATTTTCTGTTTCGATTTAAGTGCACAATCTGAAGATATTATTAAAAATGGTTGTGATGTAACAATTAATATTGAAAAGAAAGATTCCACAACTTCATTGATGGCTTATGGTTTATTGCTAGAAGATGCAAAATATTCTATTGAAATTCTTAATGGAAAGATGGTTAGGATAGGTTAATTAAAATTTTTTTCATAACTAGAATAGATTAAAATTTTTGGTAACTTAAAATTTTTTGGTAACTTAAAATTTTTCATAACTAGAATAGATTAAAAAAATTCTTAACTTATAATTTATTCATAACTAGAATAGATTAAAATTTTTGATAACTTAAAATTTTTTTATTAAAAATGTCGCAAGCGAAAAGTAATAATAATAAAACTGTTGAATTAAAATTACGTAATATTGTTGACAAAAATACCCCTAAAACTATTACGATTAACAAAAAAAAGTATTACATAAGTAAACCAATGATAGAGAATATTCAATTACAAGAAGAAAAGAATGGCGGTATTCTCCCATTAATTCCACTAATAATAGGAGGCATAGCTGCAGCAGGAAGTGTTGCAGGTGGGACAGCTGGTATTGTCCAAGCAGTAAATAAAAATAAATCAGAGAAGGCAGCATTAGAAGAACAAAAACGTCATAACAGAGAGTTAGAGAAAGTTGCTAGGGGAGAAGGAATAGTAGATAATTTTATTAGTAAATTAAAATTAGTTGATGAAGGAAAACGAGTTCTTAAAAATATTCTCCACAATGTTGATGATTTAATTGAAATTAAAGAAACTAAAGATGGTTCTGGAATATATCTAAGTCCTAGTATGATAAGGTAATAACCTCAAGACCTTTGGTTCTTTTCGGTAAACATTTATTTTATCTTTTAAATTTTTTTATCTTTTAAAATGAATTCTAAAAATTCCGAAAATTTAATTAAATTAAAAATTTCTAATTTAGATTTATTGAATTATCTATTAAACAAAAATAGAAACTCAAATTGTCAGCATATTGGAGGTGACAAGAACAAAGTTCCACACCACTTCGGTGGTGATATACAAAAAACATTAGAAAACTTTCCTGGATTTATTTGGAGTAAATATTCGAAAGAAAAACATCTTCCTGGTCATTCATATACCGGTCCAGGAACTCGATTAGATATAAGACTAGATGAGAATAATAATCCGAAACCAGGTGAAGAACCAATAAATAGAGTAGATGCCGCCGCTTACAGGCATGATTTAGCTTATCGAAATCATGATCTAAGTTCTCGACATGCAGCTGACAAGAAGATGATTCAAGAATTAGATAGTATTCAAAATCCTACATTTAGAGAAAAGATTGAAAGAATGTTTGTTAAGAAAGCTTTACAAGCTAAAATATTATTCGGCCAGGGTTTAAATGAAACGACAGCAAAGCTGTCTGAAAGCAACGCTCGAACTAATAACTCTGAGAGCAACGCTCGAACCTACGCGTCTGAAATTCATAAAGAATACAGAAGGCCTAAATATTTATTGAAAGTAAAAGTATTTAATAAAGATGATATTTGGAGTGCTGATCTTATTCATATGCCGAATGAAAGGGACTACAAATACGCATTGACCGTTATAGATTTATATACACGATATGCTTGGGTAAAGCCTTTAAAAAATAAAAGTGGTCTTTCAGTTAAATATGCGTTTGAAGAAATCTTTAAAGAAAGTAATAGAAAGCCAAAAAAATTGTTTGTTGATAAAGGATCGGAATTTTATAACAGAAACGTTCAGCCACTATTTGAAATTGTTTATTCAACTGAAAACGCTGGAAAAGCTGTAGTGATAGAAAGATTTAATCGGACGTTAAAAAATAAAATTTTCAAAAAGTTTACTCAGCAAGGAAATCAGAAATGGTTGAGGATATTACCAGGAGTTGTAGAAGAGTACAATAATAAAGTTCATTCTGGTATTGAAGAAACTGCAAAGAATGCTTCTGTCGACCCTGATTTGATAAGAAAATAAATATTCGAGAATAATAATTTGAATGAGAGTAATCCGAATTTGCAGAAACTTAAGCCGAAATTTAAAATTGGAGATAGAGTTAGAATATTTAAATATAAGAATAAATTTGAAAAAGGCTTCGTCGGATACTGGACGAAAGAGATATTTGAAATTTCTAAAATAAATCAAAGTTATCCGTTTACTTATGAAATTAAAGATTTAGATAATGAGGATATCAGAGGCCGTTTTTATCAAAATGAATTACAACGAACTGAGCTTTAGCTTTTTAATTATTATCATTATTATTATTATTATTTTTATTATTCAATTCTAACATAATATCAAGAAATGATACTCCTTTTTGTAATTTAAATAAAACATAAAGACATAATTGACCACAGTAAGTAGTTCCCGGTTTTTGAATTTGAAATGTATTATAAGTTCCATTTTCAAGTAATTTTTTAACTTCGTTTGTAGGTGGAAGACCGTATGAGTCAAAATAGTAATTATCTCCATTTTTATTAGACATACCTGCTGACCAATGTACGCCTTTTTCATCTGACGTATGGAGATTGGTTACGAAATTTACAGTTATTGATGGAACTTTGTTCCGGGAACTGAAGGTTCCTGTTGGCTTATTTTTTAGGAATTGTAATTCGTCTCTCATTAGAACATGAAAATTCTTTATTCCTAATTCATTTGCGATTTTCTTTAGGTCGAAATTTGTCGTAGTTTGCGTTCCATATAATTTAAAAAACTTATTTATGTTGCTCATTTTATAATAAAAAAATTTCTTAAGGGACCCCTAGAAGACAGAAGGGAGGGGGTAGCAGAACTACGTTCATATGATATTGAAGGATATATTCTTGCTGTTTCTTCCACTTTTGTTTCTTCCCCTATTAAAGAAATATTATTAGTCACATGATATATTTTAAAAACCTGAAAGATGGATAAAATTCATGAATTTGAAATTCTCAACTTTTATGATTTTCGGTGTCCTAGAACGGTCATGATTTTGGCGGGGGTGAAAATTGTAATTCTCAAATTTTGAGATTCTTAACTTTTATGATTTTCGGTGTCCTGGAACGGTCATGATTTAAGCGAGAAAATTGTAATTCTCAAATTTGAGATTACGTGATATTTTGAGACCGGCTAAATTTTTGAAATTTTGTTTTTTTGAAAATTTGTCACTACCTAAATTTTCCCCCCTTCGGCCACGTGAAATTTGAAGTCTACCTAAATTTTTGAAATTTTGAAATTTTGATTTTTTTGAAAAAACCCCGCAAAAGTGTGACATCCGGCGCAAGCGAAGCGAAGCAAAGCGAAGCGAAGCGTCGCGCCGGATGTCACACTATATACTACTGCTCCGACCATCCGCTCAGAGAATTATTCGATTGTAGAGCAACACGCATTACTCGTAATCATCGACAGCTGCGACCACCTAGAGCAAGGTCAACGAGACTTTCAAATTCCTTCATCCGCTTTAGTATTTGATATATATCTCCGCTTTTGTTTTTTTTCACTTTCTCCTTCTCTCTCATAGTTTCTTCTCTTTATTGTATGTTCTTGTTTTCATGTTCAGTGCTCAATGAATGTCAAACGACTTTTGAGACCTAATAAAGTTATTATTATTATTATTATAACAATTTATCACATTCTCCCCTCCTTAGGAAACAGCACCAATAACAGTAATTCTAACTATTAACATTTACGGTAACACTCCTTTACACTGACTCCGTAAGTAGTAACCATGAGATGGAGCAAAGACAGTGGAAGATATAAAGACTGTAAACTCGTAGAAAATTTGGAAACGGTATATATCTATGATGAGTAGAAAAATATCCATGGTAGCTCCTATCTTCTAATGTATTAAAATTATTCGATATCTTCGTTGAGGACAAATAAGTTGTTTCCAAAAGCTTAACACACAGAGATAGGAGAGTTTTCAGTCTTTGAATATTGCATAGTCTTTGAGATGGAGTGTTTCTTTCAGTTGAGTCGATACCATTCTCGCCATCTTCCTCCGAATCACTGTCATGAAAAGATAAAAAACTGTCTTCTACAAGATGCAATGGTGAGTCACTGTCAATTTCATCTATGTCGGAACAAACAATTGAATCTTCCTGCGACAATCTTGTCTCATCATTCACTTCAGCACCTTCACACGACAATCTTGCCTCATCATTCACTGCGGAACCTTCATCAGATGTTTCGTCACTCCCGACATCCAAACTTTGACAATGCGCACTCACAAACGTATCTGTAGAGGAATCAGAGTCATACTGTGACTAATGATGCTCCATATTATCAGTTAACTTGCTTCCTCCACCGTTTTTCTCTCGCTTCAATGCCCTTTGTACATCATAGCACGGCTTTATTCTGTTATGATGAACGACTTGAGTCTTTCCTTCAGCATGCAACCACAATCGTATTCTGTAATTAGCGGGATTCAACATCTCTATAATGCGATAGGGCCTCTGCCATGACTTGTGAAACTTCTTCGACCCACTAGTAGCCGGACGATAAAGCCACACCGCATCATTTACCTGATACTCTTTTTGAGACGACTTCTTGTCAAATACAGCTTTCTGTCGGGACTTTGCTTTATTGGAATTCATATTGACACTGCAATGAATCTGGTACAATTTGTCTCTCACCGTCAAAACCGAGTTGCCAATCGTAAAACAACTATTCCCAACTGTTGAGCACTGGTCACATGGCAGCTTCATTGGTGAACCTCTCAAAATCTCGAAGGGACTGAATCCAGTGCTCTCCTGTCTAGCCGATCGGTATGCCATTAAGCATTCAGGTAAATGGACGTCCCACTCACTTTCAGAATGCATGTGAGTCTTCAGCAGCATTTTCAGGATTCGATTAAACCTTTCAGTTTGTCCGTTACCCTCTGGATGATATGCTGACGAATGTGAGTATTGTGCTTTTAGCTGCATACAAAAAGTCGAAAAATCCTCGGACATAAAACCTTTCCCTTGATCAGTGTGAAATCTCTCTGGAACCCCATGCCTGGCTACCCAATGCTCGAATATTTTTGGAATTAGGGTAGTGCTCCTTTGATCGCTGATTGGAACGGCTTCAGCCCACTTCGAGAAGAAATCGATCATGACCAAGATATAAACATTACCTAAGTTGGTAAGAGGCAATGGTCCTACTGTGTCAATCAATACCTACTATTTGGTTTAGTCGAGCGACAACAACAGGATTGAATGTGGCTTTTTGATTTTTCGCTGGATTTTTGCTTCGGGCGCAAATATCACATCCGGCGACAAAGGCAGCAATATCCCTACGATAGTTAGGCCACCAAAATCTTGAGTCAACTTTGCTTTGAAATTTCGAAATATACAAAATGTCCTCCTCCCATCCCAGAATGTAGCTCTTCTAAAACTCTTGTAACTTCGGCTATTGGAACAACAGGAATCGGTTGGTCATTTAATTGCATGCTTAAAATGCCATCACAAATTTTCAGATACTTGTTGTACTTTAACAAATCTGAACCCCATACTGACAATTTGTTCTTTTCTTCCCATGTTAAAGATCTTCCTTCACTAACACCTTTGCTTATAATAATGATATCCTCATCTTTTTCCTGAGCATTCCGAATTTTATTGTGCCAAAAACTGATATCTTTTTTCACTTCTTCGCTATCTTTATTGATGACGAATATTCTTTGCTCGCTTGTGAGTGTCATACAGGACGGACATGTATCAGACGCTTGGTGTTTCGGGTACCTTGACAATGCATCCGCATTTCCATGTTGCACACCCGCTCGATGTTTAATGTCAAAATCATATTCTTGTAATGACACCAACCAGCGCGCTAACTGTCCTTCAATATCATTCAGATTTGTGAGCCATTTTAGCGACGCATGATCTGTCTGTATAAGAAAACGTCTACACAACAAATATGTCCTGAACACTTTGCAGAAATGGACAACTGCGAGCAACTCTTTTCTGGTGGTGCAATAATTTCTCTGATGTTTGTTTAACGTTTTTCTTCCATAGGCTATCACTTTCTCTTCACCATTTATTTCTTGTGACAATACGGCCCCAATTGCCTGGTCGCTAGCATCAGTGTCGAGAACAAACTTTCCTGCATTTTTACCTACTTGAGGAAGCGACAAAATAGGCGTAGAAGTTAAGAGTGATTTCAACTTTTCGAAGGAACCCTGGCATTTGTCTGATCAGTTAAACTTTTCATCACCTGATAACTGTGTGATGGGTGCTGAAATCTCCGCGAAATTCCGTATGAATTGCCGATAGTATCCTGCTAACCCCATAAAAGATTTCACATCAGACTTCGATGTAGGGACAGGCCAGTTGCTTATTTTGTCAGTCTTTTTAACATCTACTCCAATGCCGTTGTGAGATGCTACATGGCCCAAGAATGCCACTTCTCTCTTAAGGAACACACACTTCTTCGCATTTAATGTCAGACCTGCATCTTTGAATTTTTGAAATATTGAGCGTGATTGTCGCAAATGCTCTTCAAAAGTTTTACTAAAACATATTACGTCATCAAGATAAACCAAGCATCTATCCCCGCATATCCCATTAAGAACTACCGACATAAGACGTTGGAACGTAGCTGGAGCATTGCACAAACCCATGGGCATCCGCAAAAATTCAAACAGGCCTTTATGAGTTGTAAAAGCCGTCTTCTCTACATCATCTCCATGAAGAGGTATCTGCCAATAGCCAGAAGCCAAGTCTATAGTACTGAAATACTTAGAACCAAATAGCGCATCAAATGTTTCATCAATATTTGGCAGAGGAAAACTGCCTTTGACCGAAATGGAATTCAATTTTCGATAGTCAATGCATATTCTCAAACTACCATCTTTCTTTTGCACCATAACGATAGGAGCCGCCCATGGTGAAGACGAGGGACGAATTTGTTTGTTCATCAACCACTCTAGCTGTTCCTCTACTTCGGGCTTGTATGCATGTGGCATTCTTCGAACCGGCAGGCGAATCGGAGGATGATCTTCGGTATCAATTCTATGCTGAACAACATTAGTTTTCCCGAGTTCTTT
Source organism: Prostheceraeus crozeri (assembly GCA_907163375.1). NCBI lineage: Eukaryota > Metazoa > Platyhelminthes > Polycladida > Euryleptidae > Prostheceraeus > Prostheceraeus crozeri. Next base: position 81,993 of record CAJQUW010002554.1, on the reverse strand, counting down.
CTTAGAAAATGCAAATATTGACCTGTATTCATCTAGTAGATCGTAAAGTTGAACTTTGTTGACATTCTCTAGGTCACCTACAGAAATGAACTTTTCCCATTCGACACTGGGATTTTCAATTTCATTATTTGAGGTTTCGTTTTCATAAGAATGTGATGACTGAATTGTTTCAACTTTCCCTATTGCTTCATCTTCGTTTAATGATACAGTCTCTTCTGAAATGTTCATAATACGAACAGCATAAGTTAACTTCTCAGGATCATTTATGCAGCTAGCAACTAGCAATTTTGATCCGATTTTATAATTGAGGGACGGTTCCCCAGTGAATAAGTGTCCAACTGCATTTTTAAGAACACCGCCTGAAAATACGTTCACATGTACTTCGCACATGGGAGGAACCGATGTGGAACAGGCTACTTTTAATGAAGCAAAAGTGTCGCAGCGTTGAGTAAATAATTTTACTGTCTCCTTCCGAAAGAAAAATGTATCATCGACATAATCGATGCGACATTGATGCATTTTAAAGAAATCGGCTCCTAGAATGACATCTTCGATTAGACTATCAACCACCGTAAATGTATGAACACATTTTGCACCTCCAATTTTTACATGTCTAGTCAAACTTCCAAGAGGAACCAGAAATGTGTTATTAGCAGTTTTAAATCTAACGTTTAAAACTGATGTCAAAGAAGACCTTCCTAGTTTCTCCCAAAAACTTTTCGATATGAGGCTGAGAGCTGCGCCAGAATCAACCATTGTGTTGTGAACAACGCCTCCAATCTCAGCAAAAATTCCGGTCGTGCAATCTACCGGCAGCATGTGAATAGTGTAACATGTACAAGGTCCCTCAGTAGCATCAGTGTCCATGTCTACTTTACGGTGTTGGCTAAGCTGGTCATGATTACTACTCTCTATGTGAGTTGTTTGTTCTTTGTTCTGTTCCATCACTAAGCAATCATTAATGTCAACATCATTTTTCATTCTGGTACATTCAATTTCCAAGCAGCTGTTGGACCTAGTAGACATGCCTGAAGAAATATTATCATTCACGCTCTCAATTGACGAGACAGACACTTGCGACACATTTTTATTGTATAAACAAGAGTTTGTACCAACACAATTAAATTTTGTAAATGAATCGGAACTCACCAACTCTGGCCGTTGAGGTCCATTGTTCGACTTGTACGTAGTTCTATGACTGTTAAAACGGCAAACTTTGTTCATATGCCTGCCTGAGCAGTTGTAACGATGAGACAAAGGCTCCCTGCATTCCTTACTAAAATGACCCACTTCACCACAGTTCCAGCATGTAACGTAATATTTATTATCAGTGCCAGATCTCATTGTTCTTTGTCTGCTTTCTCCAATTTTGTCAACTTTGGCAGCAAGAACGGACAATTGATTTGTTAGATATTCAATTTTGGATTTCAATGACATCTCATTTGTTATGCTAGCGACTGCATGCGAGTCATTCATGATGCCATATGCGTCTTCATGCCGCTTCAAATCTTGTACTAAACTATCAAAAGTGGTGCACAAAGATAAGTTTACAACCTCTTTCAGGCGGTAATTCAAAAGATCTCTTTTTTGCTGAGAAATTAATAATTTTTCTTGAGAATCGCTGTTAATTGACGGATGGGCTTTATTTAGAACATAGGAAATTTTATCTTTCAGAAAACTGCAGAACTGTTTCACTTGTTTCTTGTCCTGCACTTATAAATTTTTCGAACCTGACTTGCTCTGAATCACATGATTCATAATGGGACAACAACTTTATTTTCACATCTGCAAAATCTTCCGGCAGTGTAGTTTTCATTATGAATTTTTCATATTCAGGAGCCGCCAGGCCCATGCGAAAAATCGCCAACTTTTGCTTATCATCACTGACTTCTGCAATTTTAAAGTTATCTTCTAATTATGTGAAATAAATAGACAGTGGAAACCCTACAGATAATTTTGGTGGTTTTGATAGGAAAGACCTTACTGCAGCCATATCACCATCCATAAAATCCCACTTCTGACACCAATATAATGATCTTTGTAGCAACAGAGTAAAAACGTCTTATTCGTTCCACACAAAACCAAAAGATGTGTTCAAATACAACAATTATTTGGGTTTCATATATCACCAAAGGTTGCATAGTAAATGATTCAACAAATGACAAATAACAGGAAAAGTCATTTATGCAAGGATGCATCCAAAACGCTATAAAATACTATGAAGATAATTATGAAGTCAGTTACTTTAAAAGCTAGTCACTTTTCAACCTTGTTTGAATAAAACTAACTATTTAACTTTTCGATACACGCAATTACCACGTTTAATTACATAACAATTTATCACAAAGGTGGTCGGTGTACTGGCTGTAAGAATATCTCAAAAATACACAGATGAAATCTATAATTATTGGATTATTTCTTCTTCTAGCGGTTAAGAAGCCTAGCGCTTTTCTGGAATAGACACTTTGAGAGCTTCTTTAGCTGCAGTCATCTATCAGATAAATGAAATGTCGCTGGAACTCTTCAGTTAATCATTGAATGAAGTATGCGATATTGTGTGATGATGTTTTGGCAGCTGATATTCGAATACATGCAAAGATTTTGAAAATTGTTTAAATTTAATGTACAGGGGAGCCCTTTAAAGTAAAATGAATACCGTAAACTGGGGTGAGTTCGGCCACTTTGAAACACTTCATTCAAAATATTGATTGCTCAGTTTCTTATGCAGCCGAAATGAATATAGATTTGATACTGTCTTATCCATGCCCATGATATCCTATACCAATAAAATTGTATATGTCGTTCTTGTTTGATATAGACATCTTTATTTACCCGGGCGAACTCACCCCATAGAGTGGGGTGTGTTCGCCCATTTGATGAAATCGCAAACGAATTTTCTATTATGACTGATGAAATTCTTGAGAACTGCATTATACTCATTTTGGTTCATGTCTATAGTGCATAGAACTACAATTAATCCCTATATAATTCAACATTTTCATTCGACATTTTATCTTATTTTTGACACATTAATTTAAATTTGATTCTTCCTGCATTCAATACTGAATAGATAGATTGGAAGAAGCGTTTATAATTCAATGAAAAGCAGTTTTGTAGTCCAAAATACCCATTCTATAATCTAAAACAAAAACGAACGAATCATTGAACACAAGGCAGGTAGACACTATCAACGAACGTTTGTAGAAACAAAATTATCAAGGAATGTGTAACGACCACGATTAATAGTGAGCAAAGTTAAAGTTTGAACAATTTGACTGTTGTCAACAGGCATCTCGTCTACGATGTTTGGAAAAACAAAGTAGTTATCATGTCGCCGAAGGAAAGAAAACTTTGTAGTGGAATCATTCACTTTTGACAAGACTTTTCCGATGTAATGGTAGGCAGTACCAGTGGGCCTACCATCAGAAATAAACCGAATCAAAGCAAATGAATCAACTTCAAAACTTGGAAGCCCCAAAGGTTCCGTAGGCAAGGAATGTGCTTCATGTGTTTCATCAGTCACAATCACATTGTCTCCATCTTGATATTCTTCATTGTCAGAGTTCTCCATCATGATATCGTTCACAGTGACACTTTTGCCTGGCTGCACTTTGAGCTTTCTCTTTCTTCTTGGTTGGTCACCAATTTTGGGCCTGGGGGCGTCGAGAGCTCTTTCAAACGATCTAACACAACTCCTGAAACAGCTTCACGCACTTCACTTTGTTGATCACTTGAAAGAGTGTGGGAAATTCGGGAGATAACTTCATATTTGTTGACGGGGTAAATTCCACACTTTCGAAACCCACTTATTATGTTATCTTGAATGGTTGGTGATAGTCTCACCAAAAGTCGATCGAGGAGGCGTGGAAACCAAATTTTGGGCATCACGCTGCATTTACGTCCTTCTTTCGATTTCCATTCAGTAAGCACAGCTCGCCAATATCTCTTCATAGGGTCAAAAACACATACATCCAACGGCTGACACAAATGGGTTGCGTTTGGAGGCAAACAAACGAATGCGATATCGTTCTCCAAGCACTTCTCAATCACATCACGAGAAAAATGTCAATTGACAATTCAGCTCTTTTCTGTGAAATGTTCTGGCACAATCGTTGTCTCAAAACAGAACGATTCCGAAGAAGAAAACCTCTACACCAGTCATCACCAGGCATACCATCGTTGAAGACTGGAATAACCCTGTTTTTACGCTTCAAGTAGCCTTTCACTAATATTCGAACGACAAAAGGTTTCACGGGAAATCCCCAGTCAGCCATTGTAGCGATGTTTTGCGATGTGATACGTTCTTCATCTGGAGAAAGAACGCATTGGCCTCCACTTCTTCGGGGATGACGACCCTTTAACTGATCTCTCAAGGTCGATCGTGCTACACTGAAGGATGCAGCAGCTTTGCGAATAGACATTCCATTCTTGACGGCTTTGATAGCCTCATCAAGGGAATCATCAGAATATTGCCGACGTCCTGAGGCACCAACAACTGGCTTGTACGTGCGCATGATTAAGAGCGGTTGAATGAATAGGCAGTGAAGCCTAACTTTGACTCAATTTTCAAACAATCAAGTTCGATTTTGGATAAGTCATTATATGCATATCGTGAATGATGACTATGTAATTCGAAGCTATGGGTTGATCGATATCATTGATAAAGCTTCGTTTGTGCTGCACCAGTTATAAGTGCTATTGTTAATATTTCAATTTGAATATCATCATAGCACGCAGTACGACATTCTCTACAAAATTGCTATGTCTGCAAGCGACTTTCAAAGTCAAACTGTTAATGATAAGCACAAAATAGAGGATGGGCGAACTCGCCCCACTAAGGTGGGCGAACTCACCCCAAGTACAAAAAATGGCCCACCTCATGAATTACAGAGGAACAACAAATATGATGCTAATTATATTCAAGATTAAACTTCTCTCTCACGTTTCACTACATTTAAAAGTTGATGAAGTATTTCCAATAGAACAGCTGGCAGGAAGTACTACCAACGCAGAAAAATGCAAAAATGTGATGTATTTGGTTCCATCGTTATTTTTTTTATAAACTGGCCTTCTAAAGACACTATATTTACACAAAAACATGTTCGTGCACTAGCAAGTTAGCGCCAAAGAAGAAAATGACAAAATTGATATTTTAGCAACGTAAAAAATAAAACAATATGCTATCTGTGAAAGTGGGCGAACTCACCCCACAATGGCCGAACTCACCCCAGTTTACGGTACTCAAAGATTTATTGGCCACTGATTTCAAGCTGGAGGAATACATTTTCTGTAAATCGACAGTGCAAGTTGCATATGTGTCTGATTATACTCTTGATAGATTATAGGAGCAATATTTCAAAATGATGAACGTACAGAACGTGTAAAAGGATTTCCTTCTCAGTCAACCTGTTGCCGCACCATTTTGTAAATATATTATTGCTTTTGTGCACATGCTCTGTGTACAAGGGACAACAATTCAGATCACAAATTGGTTTGATAAATATGAATGCCTATCAGAAAACAAGAAAACCATCTCGTACAATTTGCATTTTGCCCCAACTAAGTTCCCCGGCGTGTGCCATAATTTTCATGCAATTTCCATTCTAGGACTTTCTATGGTATTGTTAATTTCTATGGTCTAATCCCTGATCCAATACCATAGATCCATGCTGCGCTCTATTATGGACTCCTAGATATCTAGGAGTCCATGGCTCTATATATCCATTTTTATGACAAACTTAGATATTTCAATGAAACACAAACTTAACAATATCTTAAATATCATAGTGATTTCAGGAGAGAAATACAAAGATAAATATATGATCATGGAAATCTCCACAAGATAGATCAAATACAGAGTGTTTCAAATGCAGGCTAACAGTTGATCTTGTCCTTATAAATCTATGTCAACTGTTGTACTGGCCATTGACATCTGAATAAGTCCAACATTGGCCTTGAATTGGCAAAGAAATATTGGAATCATAGACATGTTAGTTTATGGTAATGTTAGCTACGTACATGGATGATTCTTTAATGGAGCAATTATACTCTATGAACCAGGGCATTAAAGGAGATTTCCGAGGGCATCTGGAGATGCCCTCGGAAATCTCATTTAATGCCCTGGTCCATAGAATATGATTGACATTTAAACGAGCTATGTCATTCAACCATAGATAATTTAGATTCAGCTTACATTATGAATTATTTATGGCTATCCATGATTATGGGCTCTATCATGGCTCTATGTATCATTGATATCATCATGGATTACTATATACTAGCACCTGGATTGGACACGTCTTACATACATGTAAGTTGGCCGCCTAGATACTCGAAAATACATTGAGGAAATAGCAAAGTAATTTCAAGATATCATTAACACAGTCAATTTTAGTCAAACACAGTTTATTAACACAGTCACATAAAGTCAATTTTTCATTGAAAATCTAGATATCTATCATTTCACTTTGCAAAATAATTTTTGAAAAAATGACCATATCTCTGTGTTAATGATATCTAGAAATCAATTTGCTATTTCCTCAATATATTTTCGAGTATGAATTTAGAAGTCTATGTATGAATATCTAGGGTTAGGATGGCGTGGTAAGTTTGAAAAATATCATTTGCTATCATGGCCTTGTTACGTGACGACGTGTATATTGACTTTAGCAAATTTCCTGATGGTTGCATAGCTGAACTAACCTTGGAAGAAATTGATGACTATCTTTCTAAAATTGAGAATAAAGAAAGACTCAAAAGCATTGAAACGAACATCCAAGAGGCTCATTCCTGTTTGGATAACACATCAACAGCAACACAAACAAAATTTTATGTTCGCAAGTTTAAAGAATTTCTAAGAAAAGAAGGATTGAATGCAGATTTTGAAAGTCAAGACAATAAGACCCTGTTGAAATATCTGCAGTATTGGCTCCTCAATTCAAAAAGGAAAGATGGCATGAATTTCAAGCCCCAAACATATAACTACATGAAAGCTGCAATACACAGGCATGTACTAACAACAAATGGTAGAAGTATAATTGAAAATCCGGATTTTGAGCAGTTGAAGATTACTCAAAGTGCATGTACAACACGTTATCTGGAAGAACGAAGAACTACAGAAGAAAGAGAATCGGGATATAAAGACATCAACGAAAAAGATATGAAACTGATCAATACATATTTCAACCGAAGTAATCCAGTCAGACTGCAACGAGAAGTTATATTCAAGATTATTTGGCATTTCGGATTTCGCGGACGAGAATGGCTAAGAGGTCTCGACAAAAATTCCGTCATATTCTCAATTTGTCCTAACATCTGGTTTGCAGTATGTTGACCTAAAAACCCCAGTTGTCGAAATGTACTAATTACAAAAAACCTAACGAAAGAAAATGCATTGTCATGTTTGAAAAGCCAGAAGATGAGCAGTGTCCATTCAAATTGATGAAAAAATACATTGATCTGATACCAGCAACAGTTATATGCCTGTTTCCAAAACCACTGAAGAATTTCTTACCAGGACGATGGTTTTCCGATAAAATGGTTATCGGGAAGAATACTCTAGATGATGTGATGAAAAACATCTCGAAAGATGCTTCGCTATCAATGAAATATACTAATCATTGCATACGATCTTCTGTTGTTGCGTCGTTGTCCGACGTAGAGGTTCCACCGCAAGACATTCAGATTGTGACGGGACATGAGAAGTTAGAGACTATTGACCATTATACCAAGAAAATCAATGTTTCAAAGCGAGTACGCTCATCACATACCCTTACAGAGTGTTTGGATAAGAATCGTGAAGAAAAAGAGAATCTAGTGCAAAGGAATATTGATGTCGAAATTGCGAACAATGCAGAAATAGAAGTGAAAAAGAAACATCCCGTAGCTGTTTTGGAAAAGGATGGTATGAAACTTTCGTTTTTTATGTAAGAATGTTAGACTTTTATATTCATTGTTATAAAGCGTTATATGACTTGTAGATGTCTACTGCAGGCGGGCATTGAATGCCCGCCTTTTTGTAATGCATTGAATTGCCAATGAAATTTCTTTGTATTAAACGGGAACTGCTCCATTTAATTTGGTTTTAATAGACATCTTGCCCTGAATAGCTCGATTGAATGACTTTTTTATCAATAAGTGAATTGAATAAACTTTTCTGATTTTGCAGCTCATACCATGTCAGGTAATCAGAAAGATGAGGAGAGAAAACGGAATCTCTCTGAAAATTGTTCAAAGTCCGAAGAGGTCAACTGGAAGGGCATCATTTGAATTAGATATTCCCCTAAGCTCTACTTGGAGACTGATGAAGAAAGTTAAGTTGAGGGCAGACAGACCCAGACTGCTACATCACATATCGGATTATGCTGAAATTCATGAGAACCAAGATTTACTTGATTACTTTGGTCTGAAAAAGCCAACTTCAAACTATCGGGTCACGTAAATAAAGATAACTTTGTCCATTGGTTCCATAAAAATCCGCACATTGTCTCAACAAATGAGCTGAACCAGCTTGGCTTCCGTCTGTGCCGGCATGTCATGCATCGGTGTGAATTGGGCTAGTGTTTTCTGAAGGTGTAGTGACCGCGACGTGCATCTTCAAATGCTCCAATCCTTTGTGATTGCTGAGATACAGTCTTTGAACAACTTCAATTAACTGTACTTTCAGCAGGATGGTGCGCCAGCGCATTTTGCGCTGAGTTGTAGAAACTGCCTGGATGTTAATTTTCCTGGAAAGTGGATCAGGAGATGTGGTAGCATCCTTTGGCTCCCTCGCTCTTCCGATCTTACTCCCATGGACTTTTCTTTAGGGGTGTTGTAAAGGAGAAACTGTACCGACGAAAGCCACACACACCTTCTCAACTAAGTTCTTTTATCACAGATGACTGTCAAGAGATAAGTGATTACAAGACTTCAGGCAGAACTGTGTGCCACAGTGTGGCCGAGAGACTTCAGGAGAGTGCTGATGTCCATGGAGGACATTTTGAGCACTTGCATTAGTGAATTTTGTGTCATTTACTTTTTGTTGCTTGATTTTCTATTAGATGTTGAATTATCATTCGACATCTCATTATCGCTATACTTTCAAATTGGTCTGTTGTGAAATGCATAAACATCAAAAGGTGGGAGAATATAAGATTTGCGCAACACCAGTAAGTTGTAGAAATGCATGAAATTCGTGTCAGTTAATTACCATGCAAATATTAACTACCTGTGTCGTCAGAGAAAAAATCTATATCACATAGATTTTCATGGGTAATTTCGACTGCTAGCTTACACTTGAAACACTCTATAGTCTATTCTTTATGAAATAGGAGAAGAAGAGCACGGTCATCAACTATGCAGTAGTGGACTTTGATGATGAGCTGTTTAACTTTGACATTGAGGAAAAGCAGTAGAAAAAGGTTACGATCAAATAAGAAAGGAATTGAAAGAAGTTCAGACTCATCACTAAGACGATAGAAAAGTCGCGCTTTACTTCAACTGATTCAAGCGAAGGCATAAATAATGGAAAATGGCTCGTGACTACCAGAGTAAGTAAGGTGTCAAGAGCACTGAATGAGGATTGCTTATCAAAAGATGGAGATGAACTATCTGTTTGACTGCTTCTTCATTGAGTTCAAGAAACAATGGCGATCTGCATCCAGTTCCCACATGGAAAACTATAATGTTTTCTATAACAATATTATCTCAACTAAACGAAAGGACGATGACCGAGGGGTTCCATCTTGACTTGACGACCACCTCAACAGCACAAAGTAAGTTTTCATCATATTTATTCTTGCCATTTCAATATCTAAATTCTAAACTACTGAATGTACTAAAATGAACTCGAAATACATTTGATCTAATTTATTTACCTACTAATACTAGAATGCATAATTTTTTAACCTGCAAATAGTTCATTTTTGTGACATATAGAAATTCATATCTAGGTCTACATAGCAAAACACATGCAAAGTCGCATGATAGCTGAAGTGCATGATTCAATGAAATCATTGGCTGACGAGAAATATACGCTGCATAGTGTATAAGGATCAAATATCGAAAATGAAATCGGTCATGTAAATTTACAAAATGTGCATGCATATTTGGTATATGCTGCCCATAATTTGCCTCTTTGTATTTATGTTTCCATAATAGGCTAGTCCATAAGAATCTTTGATTCAACGACAAAAACTTGAGCTATTAATTATATGGTGCAAGTAGCAATCCCATCCCAGAGAGAAGGACGAAATGAGCAACGATGAGTCATCATGCTGACTCAGCCCCCCCTTCTGGAAGGCAGAAGGGAGAAAGCCAAGGATGTGATGGAAGGATGGGTCCGTGAGGAAGAAACTGTTCCCTACCCCCCCCCCCCGACGACCACTCAACCGACCAAGTTGGTCATTCCATCGTGTTCCTCATCGAAAATGGAGTGTTTGACATTTTCATGAAAAATCGCGCCCCCCCCCCCCAACCACTCAACCGACCAAGTTAGTGGAAAAGACCAAAGTTGTTCAGAATCATGTGAAACAAACTTCTATCAAGGTTTCAGGTTGAAATTCGCAAAAAAATTTTTCGAAAATTTTCGTCACCTTGGGCCTCGACACTTAGGATTTTTACATGAAAAAAAATTTCAAAATGTTAGAATTTAGCCCGAGAGCCATCCCATCGTGTTTGTCGTCAAAAGTTGGGTAGGTGAAGTTTCGGTGAAAGATCGCCCCCCCTCTCTGGACGAGACTTCCAACTTTGGTGCTAGAGATCGTAGAAAGTCGTGTGATAGCTCGTTTGAAAGCTAAGAGTGAGAAAAATGCAGTGGAAAGCTCAGTTTGGTCCTATTTTCCTGGGCTTAGAGAGGAAAATGGCAGGAAAACGTCAGAGTTAGAAAGCCAGGTTTTGGTCGTTTTGGGATGAGAAAGTCCATATTTCGGCATGATGGACAGCTCGGACGGGGAAACGGAGGCCAGATTCGGAAACTACGTGAAATTCTGGGTTAGGAAGGATGTTTCCAGCGAAATCGGAGAGAAAAAGTTTTGAGGACGTCCCCCTCTCTGGACGAGACTTCCAACTTTAGTTATAGAGATCGTAAAAAGTCGTGTGACAGCTCGTTTGAAAGCTAAGAGTAAGACAAATTCAGTGGAAGAAACGGCTTGTTCATATCTGCCTTCGCTTACACGTGAGACGCCATTGAAAATTTGGGAAATTAGCGAATAAAACGACAGAGCTAGAATTTTTACGAAAATGGCTCTAGCGCGTAAACGAAGCCTCGGAGGGGATTACAGAGACCAGATTTGGAATCGGCGTACCATTCTGCATCTAGAGGGTGAGTTTCAAGTGAATTAGAGAGAAAACGTTGAAAATTTTCTTCACACTTGGTCTCCACACGGAATTTTTTCATAAAAATGCTAAATTGTAGCCAACTTTGGTGATGAATAGCGGAGGATTGGAAGTGAATGAAGAGCTTGGGTTTCTTTTAGAAGCAAGACCGCACTTTGTTCTCTAGGATTCTATCTTTTCAGATCTGTGGAAGGTTTCGTTTCTAAATGAGAGCATGTTTTTGAACTCGCCTCCTGGTCATCGTAGAGATTCCAGGGATGGCTTAAATGAAAGGTAAGAACGAGAAAACGTGACCGTCAAAATTGAAGTCAATCGGAGCACTAGAACCGGAGATAGACGTGTTTAAAGTTTTTGGATGATGGATATTACGTCATCAGCTGATCGCCACAAACTATATGAATGGAGTCTCTACTTGTGGAAATCAGTTCTCCTCCCGACTGGGTTGGGGTAGGTGAACTCCGGAGCTCTGATGATGGCATTGGAAATCTCCAAAAACAACCGACTTAGAAAATTTCATGGCTGATATCAGCTAAGGCGTCAGACTTAAAGGTTAGCTAGGAGATGGCCTTCGTCTCCAGGCCATAAAAGACTCCAAAACTTTAAAGGCTTGTAACTTTGCTTCTACAAGTCATTTTGACTTGATTCAAAAAAGAGTCGATATCACTATTAATCAGACCTATATTGACCGACTACTTATAAAATTTCATAAGTAGTGCTAAATGCTGAAAATTTTAAATTCATTGTATTTGGAGGTTTTCTGGGGTTTTCGACCTTGCTGAAGTCAATGAAGGCATGTATAAGTGTGTCTGAGCCACATATGAACTAAGCGGCTTTTCACTGAAAGCGAGCATGACACTGAGAGTTGTGCTGTAATATTCCACTGACAGAGTGTTCCTTCGGGACGGCGGATGATGCCGTAGTGATAAGTGTGGCAAGGGAGTGTGTCATATTTTAGACCGAAACCTCTGGGGCAACTCATGTTGGGCATTTGACACAGTTCTCAACGTAGCACTTTGAACGCCAATCGGTTGAGTCTTAGCTATCTTGTCATGGGTGGCATCTAAACATCTCCATTGCAAAACGCTTGTGAATCACGGCCTGCTATCAAGCTGATCAAAGTCTGCCAACTTCTTATAAATAACTCCACCGGTTTTCATGTCTGGCTATCAAGTCATTGACGGTGTAAGTTACGGAGATTCTCGGTGTCATACTTCCTGTTAGTGGGCGTTCTTTCGAGACAGCGGTGAAGTCCGTAGCGATGAGTATTGTACGGGACGTTGGCAATGGTAATCCGTGTGAAACCTCTCTGCGTCATGTTTCCAAGTGGTTGCCTTTCGTCTCAACGTTGTACTCTGACCGCCAGGGCGACATCTAACTATCTGCCACAGGTTGCCTCATAAAAGCTCCATTGCACTTGTCTCCCGATAGTTGGTCATACATGCGAGGATGTGCCATGAGTTCTTCTTGTCTCCATCACGGAGACGAAACGATGAATGGAATGAATTGGAAGGGGCATTCATGCGCCATACGCAACCAGAAGCTCATTTCTCTCTTCGCTAGTGAACAAGCTCTTGTGAGTAAAGTCAGAAAGTATATCATGTTGTACAAAAGTTTTACAGCAACACAGGTTGATGTATAGTTAGAAAGTTTGATCATGACGTTTTATGAAACGCAGATGTCATAAAATGTAAGCGTTAGTGTAGTAAAATAGTTTTACCGCGACGCACGTTTGTGAAAATAAAGTTTGATCATTGAAGTTTCATGACTGACCGAACTCACCACAGCACTAGAAAGTTTTATCGAAAAGGTTTTACTGCACAGTGTATATTGTCTTGTAACTTACTTTCACAGCACTAGAAAGTTTTATCGAAAAGGTTTTACTGCACAGTGTAGATTGTCTTGTAGCTTACTTTCACAGTGTTAGAAAGTTTTAAAATGAGTGAAGACAGTTGCCAAATGTTCCCCTATTAGAAAATTCAAACTCCATGACTGTTAGATTGCTGAATAATTCATCAGGTTTACTAAAAGCAGTTTCCTACTGCAGTGAGACTGAGAGTTTAGAATGTCATATGAAATTAGTGTTCACCACAGCACTAGAAAGTTTTACTGCACTGTGTAGATTGTTTCACAGTATTAAAATTTCTTATAGTAGGTACTACAGTGTTGAATGTTTTATAGAACTGGGTAAAGTCTTGTCACAAACGTTGAGTGCGTGAGAGCTAGTTCCATGACATTGAATCGCGTGGGTCCTTTAAGTCCTAAGGTCCATCTGAAGGATGGGGTTATCTACGGTTAGATTTAGGGATTTGGGGATTTAGGGTTTTATATCACATGCGTTAACCGTTCGTGTAGAATACGTGAAGCACATGTTCGCTTAAAAGTCTAAACGCAAACGTTGAAATAAGTTTTGTAGGAAGTCTTTGACATGATCTTGTGAAACTTAGCGAACGTTCAAAAAAGTTTTATGAAATGTTTCTGCAGTCACACTCGTTAGCGTGCCAGCTTTACTAAATGTGTTGTTTGCCTTTATCAAATTGAATGCGTGTGTAGACTGTCTTATAAATAAAGACAGGCAGTGTTAAACGTGTTTGCAGTATGCATTGACAGCATACAAGTATACACATAACAACCTGTAACGTGGCAAGTCGAACGCATATGAGTTAGGAAACACTCAAAACATGTGTGAGATAAAAATCAACCTGCTAGATTAAGTGAGTCCCTCACAAAAGTGTCACAACTATTTTACGGGAAACTTGTAAAGGAGAACTGTGTAGCGAGAACGTTTACACTCATCATAGACAGATGAACATATATTCTAACTTCAACTTTATGACATTCAAATGAAATTCGTAAACATGAAGCTCTAAACTTCGTGGTGTAAAAAACTTTATGACAACAACTTTATGATGATAAAACTTTCATAGATTGCAGTCGTGTTTAAAGTTGATACAAAAACCTGTAGAAACGCATAAGTCTTAGATGCAGTTCAACGACTCGATTATTGAACTAACAAAATGAACAAGTCTGTGTAGAGGACCATAACACGCTCATCAGTAGGAAACAGCAAAGCATGTAATGTCACTGAATTATCAAGACTGAGTGACAAGTCTGTGTCAGTGGAATTACTTCATGAGTATGAAACAATGATCATTACATTTCTGTCCATGAGCATTGTAAAGGTTAGAATCAAAGTTTGCTTTTCATGTGCATGACAAATGAATACGTGTCTCATTTCTAAACGAATCGTGCATTGCTATATGATAATAGAATCAACATTGAAACCTGTATCAAGTGATTTTCTGTGTGAATGCAAACGATGTGAAAATGACACACGGATTGACATTCAACAATGCCTACAATATTCAACACGCAGCCATTCAAAAGCAGCTAAACGTTTATCATAAAACCTATCAGTGAAACAGATGCCATATAACCCCCTGTGCACACAAAGGTTCGCGAGGACAGACAGCGCACTCTGTCGGCTGTTTGTCCCGCTGACCTCTCAGCAGATAGAGGAGAACACAAATGAATGACAGCGCACTCTGTCGCCTGTTTGTCGCGCTGCCCCCTCAGCAGATAGAGTAGAACACAAAGATGAATGATAACGCTCTCTCTGGCACCCGTCTGTTGCATTAAACACATTGAATTTTCTATCGCATCTGTCCAACGAACAAGGATGCAGGAACGTATCGTCATCTCAGACCTCCCACCTAGCTGATTCCCACACAGCTCATTGCTATCGCACCGGAAGGGAGATTCACGCGATAAATGCATCTAAGTTTGTTGAGTGGCTGAGGATGGCAGTCAATGAAAATATGACTTCCCTTTTCTTCCTCCAACCATAAGTTTAGAGCGATTTGATTGCGCGAACAAGAGATTTGAAGGGCTTTATCATTCTCATATAAAGCAGAGTCTCTTGCATTTCACTATCATAGTCATGTCCGATATGCCAAGAGCGTGCGTTATGCCATTTCGCATTGTACGCCGTGGAGAAGAATTCCACAGTGATATCTACGGTGAGGATATCACTGTGGAATTTGTGAAGTATTATTCATACTTCACTTTGAATGAGGACATGAGCCGTCGACTACGGCAAGAGATGGAGACGGTGGTGAGTGAGGCCGAGACGGTGGCGAGTGAGGCGGAGATGAGCTTGTGGAGAACCCTTTGTTTAGGGATATGGCGCTGGAGTATGCGGCGTTGCTGAGAACTGAGCGTCCGGAATACTTCTAGTAATCAAATTATTTCATCGGACCTTCCGAGGGCCCGGTCACCAATTCGTTGGAGGCCATCCTATTAACAAAGAAAAGTTACAGACTGTGCCACACACAAATACTAGATTCAAGGATCTCTATCTTTCTTAGAAAATGAAGAAGCTCTTAATAAATTCATCAGATGAGAAAGCGACTTCATGACAAGTGTTAAACTTGCCCAACACACATCTTCAAAGGTCTAGCTGCCATGAAATCATCATGTTTAAAGTTCTAAAGCCCCTATGATAAGTAGCAATGATCTTTTGCAGTTAAATGATGTAAAATATAAACGTGTGTGGAGAGAGGATTAGGCTTGAAGTCATGAATTTTATTTCTTCTCCACTCGTCAAATGGAAAGAGTAAGGGTGGTGGAAGAATCATCAGAGAAACATGTTGCATATTAATGCAGGCAATGACAGTCATGATTGGATTTAGAGATTTAGCGTTTTAAAAAACATACATCAATGACAACTGCTGTTGTAAAGTGCATACATGCATTTACTAACTTAACCATTTATGGTAAAGTCCATCATCTGAGGGGTAGGGTTACCTACCGTTGGATTTAGGGACTTGGGGTTTTGGATAACACAAATCAACGATCTCTTTTAGTGTAGAATACGTGATGCATATGTTCGCTTCATAAAATGACTTTGAAGGCAAGACTCAATTTCATGATGAAATGACATATTTCATATCGTTGATGAGAGATAGTTACACGCTCATTATGTCATACACTTTACATTTGATGCAGTCAGCTGAAAGGTGATTGATGCATGTTCAATAGAAGAGTTTTATGTATCCTAGTGATTGGAATAATAAGTGTGTAAAGAGTTGATTAGGAAAATATATAATAGTCAACGCATGAAAATTTCTTGTTATCCAAGCTAGGAATATATGAATTTCATTCATCAGTCAGTGTTGTATTTTAAAAGTCGTATCCTGACAGAGAGATACGTTTACTAAATTACATGTACACAGAAAAACTCCTAAATCCCCAAATCGATAGGATAGGTGTCCTTGTGTTGAGATTTAGGGATTTAGCGTTTTAAAAGTGTAAGTTACATAGATAAATCACTAAGTCCATAGCATAGTCAACCCTATGACAAGACTTAGAGTCTTATATGATCCATGTTAGCAATATCTGTTCGTGTAGAATGTGACTCAATGCGTTTAGTCAGATAATGTATCATCAATTTCATTCACTTGGTTAGATGATGAAGAAAGTGTGAGATAGAAGTGAAAGCCATCTCATAAAGTTTAGATCACATAGTAATAACATTGTAGGCATAAGTAAAGTGAAAAGTTATGTCTTATAAAAAGAGTGATACAAGACTAGGTCACATTGAACAGAATTGTTAGTGTAACAAAAAGCTGTGTGGGTTTCAATAACATAACATGTACATACTGTGTCATTTTCTTGTCGTTTCAACAGAGTGGATTTACTTAGTAATAAAGTTACAACCATTTTTCTGTTTGTAAGGTTAGGAATAATATCAGAATCATTTCAGTGTTTGTAACATAGATGAAGTATAAAATAATGCTAGAATCCTTTCAGCATTTGTAACGTTAGAAATGAAGTTGATGTGGGAGAACTGTATTCCAGTCATGTTTAAAGTGAGAATCTGTGTGTGAGATTGAGTTCAACATTATTGAGAGATATGACTTCGTGCGCTGCGTAAACGAACACCTTATAAGACGATGCCAGCCCAGTGAAAGCTTAAACAATTGTATAAACACATAAAATTGAAATGTCATGGGAATGCAGTATTGAACTTTACAAGCATCCTTCGAATGAAACATTGAATCAAGCCTCTTCGAAAGTGAGCATGATAATAATATAAGAAAACATTCAAAATGGTGTGAAGCCCCTAATTATCATTGTGAGCATCTGTACGTTTGACATTCCATGTATTCTATCACACGCGAGGAACTATTCAATCTTTTCATCTTTTTCAGTCTTCACTTCGGATACATTCAGTTCACTTGATGGTCATACAAACTTGCCGCTCAGGATAAAGAGACCGCTATCACAAAGCGTGAGCCGTGGGTCACTCCCCGTCCGTCACAACGAAGCTGGAATGCCCATTTATGGTAATCTTGACTCCCTTCGTCAGTCAGGAAAATCAGCAGTTGACATTCCAAATATGGTGAGATGAAATCGTTTGAAGGAGACATTACCAAATTTGGACATCGTCATATTCTGTCTTTGTGAGAAAGAAGTATATAAGGCGCTTCTCCCCACCCAATTTCACTCCTGTTTCTTCCTTTCAACGGTGAGTCGTCTGACGTTTGCTATCAAACGTTCTAAGTTAGAGATTTAAAGTCAGATCTTACAAGCATCACTGATACACTTTCTAACATTAGGGTCTTAAGGTTAGGGTCTTCATTGTCTGTCCTATGCCATTTATTACAAACATGTTTCTGATAAACAGTGCTTTCTTGTGAGAACTGTAGCAAATAACTGACTTTTATCCTGCAGTTTCAACATGGTTTTATCAAAGTCTTCGCGCTGCAGCGTCACAAGATGTTCATGTGATAAAGTATACAGAGGCACCGAATACAAAAAGCACTTGAGACAGATGGAACACATTGGGGAGCATAAGAAGGTCTTTGAAATAAAGACATGTGTCCATCATGCTGTGGAAGCAGACTCTGACTTTGTTGAATTTAGGAAAAGACATGACCAGTGTCCTAGTGCGTCTATTTCTAACTGCCACTTCAAAAAGTGGTTTGATGACTTGTATAGACGAAGGCAGGAGGAGAGGGCGGCTGTAAGACACATTGTCGACTTGGATGATGATGGGAGCGATCATTTCCTCAGCGATACAAACAGCAGTGAGGAGGAAGGGGAAGTACAGGAGGTGAGATCCGTTTTCATCAGTGGCAAACAAGAATCTGAACATGTATCTGCGCACGCATCTGAACATGTAGAGGAGCCACTTAACACTTCTACGCCAAAGAAAGGCGGTATACGCGAACAAACAAGAGCTCTAGATAGAGATGAGTTGAAGGCGAAGGCATCACAGCGAGTCCATTACATGCTGCTCAAAGATCGCTATGAGACCGTGAATAGACAAAATAAAGAGATGATGCAGGATGTGCGAAAACTAGAAATTAAAGTGGGAACGGTGAAAGTCTTACAGGAGGAAGTATTACAGCTGCAGAAGAGAGAGAAGAAACATTAATGAAAGAGAGGCGGGAATGGAAGGAGAAGGAGAAGGCTTATGAGGAGGAAGTATCCGAGTTGAATCATCAGAGGCAGGAGGTTGACAAACTTGGTGTGATAGAGAGGAACTGTCAAGGGATCAGAGAGAAGAAAATCATGACCTGAAGAGGAGACTTAGTCAGGCTGAAGACATCAACAACGAAATGAGGAGAAGACACGTAGAGGTACACCTGTCAATCTACAGAAACCAAGTATGTGACGTGCCTACTGTTACAGATGATTTAAACACCACGCAGGAGTGCTACGAGGGAGGTGGGGTCACCTGCATTCATATCAGTATGGAGGTAGACGGTCGACTGTGTGATTTTTCAGTGAGAAAAGTGAAGAGGAAAATTCCTAGTAAGCTACTCGAACGTCATTGCCTCTCAATCAACTCTAACACCATTTTCTATCTAACAGGGATGTCCGGGCAAAAGTAGAGAGGAGTCGGAGAACGCCGCAAACGGCCTTCATGAGGCTAGTGAATGTCCCAAATAGCCTTTATGAGGCTACCCATAATGAGGCCGGAAAGTGTTTTCACTTTCTGACGGTTCCAAGCCCGTTGAACTCAGAGGATGGGTAAAAAATTGATGAAAGGGATGAAAGGATGGCCACTCACACGCCAAACGTATACAGAAATCAAATTTCTATCTTCATTAGTCTGCAATCTCTCTTCACAGTGTGATGATTTTAAAACACTCATCTTCAGCGAGCTAGGAATGAATAATCAAAGTCTCCATTAAACTAGAGTTATGAAGTAACTCATACATGTTACTAGACATGAAAGCATCAAATGTTACTCGTGCAAATTGAAATGAACCGCTGAAGCATCTCAGGTTCTCATAACCTTCTCACACCTGAGTGACAGGAATTTACAAGCCTGAGTCATGTACATGAATGCGATACAATTCACAACAGTCATTGCACAGTGATTAGAGTGTTAGAATACATGGTAGTGATTGTGTTGAGACCACTGCAGTAACATTGAAGGAATAATTAAAGTGAAAAGTTATGTCACATGAAATGAGTGATGCAAGATTAGCTCACATTGAAATGAATTGGTAGTGTAACAAACAAGCTATGTGGGATTCAGCATATGTTTGAAGACAAGCGCTGTTAAAAGGTTTTAAGATGATGTGAATTTTATCACGTCATATTCATGGATGTAATAGAATGTCGTTGCAGGTTTTGAGTGTATAGGATAGAATACATGAAATGAATTGTAAGTGTAACAAAAAAGCTGTGTGGGTTTCAATAACATATCATGTACATGCCGTGTCGTTTTCTTGTCGTTTCAACAGAGTGGATTGACCAAGGAAATAAAGTTATAACCATTTTTACTGTTTGTAAAGTTAGGAATAATTTCAGAAACATTTCAGTGTTTGTAAGATAGGTAAAGTATGAAATAAAGTCAAGACTACTTCACTGTCTGTAAAGTTAGAAATAAATTTATAACCATGTCACTGTAAAGTTGGAAATAATGTCATAGACATTTCAATGTTTGCAAGATAGGTGAAGAATAAAGTTAGAATCATCTCACTGTTTGTAAAGTTAGAAATAAAGTAATTGTTTGTAATGTTAGGAATAATGTCATTCACAAATGGTTAAGTCAATAAATCTACTATACACTAAAGGTTAATATTCACTTGTGCTATATAAAACCCTAAATCCCTAAATCCAACCGTAGGTAGCCCTATCCCCATAGATGACGGACTTTAGCAATTTATAGGTAAAGTATAAATAAAGTGACAAGCCTTTCAGTGTTTGTAAGACAGGTAAAGCATAAAATATAGTCACAAGCATTTCACTATTTGTAAAGTTAGACATAAAGTTGATGTTTGTAAAGGTTGAAATCATGTTAGAATCCTTTCAGTGTTTGTAAAGTTAGAGATAATAGGTTTAACAAGCACGTTACAGAGTTGACTGTACTGAGATCTAAGGATGTGATGGTCACATTAGAATTCAAGTGATTGAATGTCATCTTAATGAAGATAGAAATGTGTTTGTGGCTGAATGTGGTGCTAGTTTGGCTTCCCTTCATTCCATTTCATCATTTATCCTTCCCCTCTGCATTCCATATCCGAAGATATGTGGCGGGCCTGGGACCGCTTTAGCTGCATTAGAAGGAAGTTCTTATAAGAACTCATGATGCATTCACGAGGAGATGTGGTGAAATAGTGTGCTGTATGTATGCATGATGATTTTATGAACTAAAGAACGCCCATCACTCACTCCGTCACTGAAAGAAAACATGAACGAGTTGAGATGGCAACCATTCGTATGCATGTGTAAAACTCTTACTTCATCATCTGATATCACAATGACATCTTCACTCGCTTCCACTTCCTCACTTTTCGTGTCCTCACTCCACATCATCTCACTTTCCACCGTCTTCGCTTCACTCGCCACCATCTCGGCCTCACTCGCCGTCGTCTCGGCCTCACTCGCCACCGTCTCGGCCTCACTCACCACCGTCTCCATCTCTTGCCGTAGTCAACGGCTCATATCCTCATTCAAAGTGAAGTATGAATAATACTTCACAAATTCCACAGTGATATCCTCACCGTAGATATCACTGTGGAATTCTTCTCCACGGCGTACAATGCGAAATGGCATAACGCACGCTCTTGGCACATCGGACATGACTATGATAGTGAAATGCAAGAGACTCTGCTTTATATGAGAATGATAAAGCCCTTCAAATCTCTTGTTTGCGCAATCAAATCGCTCTAAACTTATGGTTGGAGGAAGAAAAGGGAAATCATATTTTCATTGACTGCCATCCTCAGCCACTCAACAAACTTAGATGCATTTATCGCGTGAATCTCCCTTCCGGTGCGATAGCAATGAGCTGTGTGGGAATCAGCTAGGTGGGAGGTCTGAGATGACGATACGTTCCTGCATCCTTGTTCGTTGGACAGATGCGATAGAAAATTCAATGTGTTTAATGCAACAGACGGGTGCCAGAGAGAGCGTTATCATTCATCTTTGTGTTCTACTCTATCTGCTGAGGGGGCAGCGCGACAAACCGGCGACAGAGTGCGCTGGTGATTCTTTGTGTGCAGAGGAGTATGGCATCTGTTTCACTGATAGGTTTTGTGATAAACGTTTAGCCGCTTTTGAATGGCTGCGTGTTGAATATTGCAGGCATTGTTAAATGTCAATCCGTGTGTCATTTTCACATCGTTTGCATTCACACAGAAAATCACTTGATACAGGTTTCAATGTTGATTCTATTATCATATAGCAATGCACGATTCGTTTAGAAATGAGACACGTATTCATTTGTCAAGCACATGAAAAGCAAACTTTGATTCTAACCTTTACAATACTCATGGACAGTCCTAATGTAATGTTCACTGTTTCATACTCATGAAGTAATTCCACTGACACAGACTTGTCACTCAGTCTTGATAATTCAATGACATTACATGCTTTGCTGTTTCCTACTGATGAGCGTGTTATGGTCCTCTACACAGACATGTTCATTTTGTTAGTTCAATAATCGAGTCGTTGAACTGCATCTAAGACTAATGCGTTTCTACAGGTTTTTATATAAACTTTAAACACGACTGCAAGCTCATAGCTCATAGGTTTTATCATCATAAAGTTGTTGTCATAAAGTTTTTTACACCACGGAGTCTAGAGCTTCATGTTTACGAATTTCATTTGAATGTCATAAAGTTGAAGTTAGAATATATGTTCATCTGTCTATGATTAGTGTAAACGTTCTCGCTACACAGTTCTCCTTTACAAGTTTCCCGTAAAATAGTTGTGACACTTTTGTGAGGGACTCACTTAATCTAGCAGGTTGATTTTTATCTCACACATGTTTTGAGTGTTTCCTAACTCATATGCGTTCGACTTGCAACGATACAGGTTGTTATGTGTATACTTGTATGCTGTCAATGCAGACTGCAAACACGTTTAACACTGCCTGTCTTTATTTATAAGACAGTCTACACACGCATTCAATTTGATAAAGGCAAACAACACATTTAGTAAAGCTGGCACGCTAACGAGTGTGACCGCAGAAACATTTCATAAAACTTTTTTGAACGTTCGCTAAGTTTCACAAGATCATGTCAAAGACTTCCTACAAAACTTATTTCAACGTTTGCGTTTAGACTTTTAAGCGAACATGTGCTTCACGTATTCTACACGAACGGTTAACGCATGTGATATAAAACCCTAAATCCCCAAATCCCTAAATCCAACCGTAGATAACCACATCCTTCAGGTGGACCTTAGGACTTAAAGGACCCACGCGATTCAATGTCATGGAACTAGCTCTCACGCACTCAACGTTTGTGACAAGACTTTACCCAGTTCTATAAAACATTCAACACTGTAGTACCTACTATAAGAAATTTTAATACTGTGAAACAATCTACACAGTGCAGTAAAACTTTCTAGTGCTGTGGTGAACACTATTTTCATATGACATTCTAAACTCTCAGTCTTACTGCAGTAGGAAACTGCTTTTAGTAAACCTGATGAATTATTCAGCAATCTAACAGTCATGGAGTTTGAATTTTCTAATAGGGGAACATTTGGCAACTGTCTACACTCAACATAAAACTTTCTAACACTGTGAAAGTAAGCTACAAGACAATCTACACTGTGCAGTAAAACCTTTTCGATAAAACTTTCTTGTGCTGTGGTGAGTTCGGTCAGTCATGAAACTTCAATGATCAAACTTTACTTTCACAAACGTGTGTTGTGGTAAAAACTTTTTGACTGCACCAACGCTTACATTTTATGACATTTGTGTTTCGTAAAACGCCATGATCAAACTTTCTAACTATACATCAACCTGTGTTCCAGTAAAACTTTTGTGCAACATGATACACTTTATGACTACACTCACGAACAAAACTTCGATGATCAAACTTTACTTTCACAAACGTGCGTCACGGTAAAACTATTTTACTACACTGAACTTTGCTTTTGCAAACCATGACACACTTTCTGACGACACTCATGAATAAAACTTCGATGATCAAATTTGACTTGTACAAACGTGTGTCGCGGCAAAACTATTTGACAAAACTTTGCTTTTGCAAACCATGTTACACTTTCTGACTACACTCACAAGAGCTTGTTCACTAGCGAAGAGAGAAATGAGCTTCTGGTTGCGTATGGCGCATGAATGCCCCTTCCAATTCATTCCATTCATCGTTTCGTCTCCGTGATGGAGACAAGCAGAACTCATGGCACATCCTCGCATGTATGACCAACTATCGGGAGACAAGTGCAATGGAGCTTTTATGAGGCAACCTGTGGCATTTAGCTAGATGTCGCCCTGGCGGTCAGAGTACAACGTTGAGACGAAAGGCAACCACTTGGAAACATGACGCAGAGAGGTTTCACAAGGATTACCATTGCCAACGTCCCGTGCAGTACTCATCGCTACGGACTTCACCGCTGTCTCGAAAGAACGCCCACCAACAGGAAGTATGACACCGAGAATCTCCGTAACTTACACCGTCAATGACTTGATAGCCAGACATGAAAACCGGTGGAGTTATTTACAAGAAGTTGGCAGACTTTGATCAGCTTGATAGTAGGCCGTGATTCACAAGCGTTTTGCAATGGAGATGTTTAGATGCCACCCATGACAAGATAGCTAAGACTCAACCGATTGGCGTTCAAAGTGCTACGTTGAGAACTGTGTCAAATGCCCAACATGAGTTGCCCCAGAGGTTTCGGTCTAAAATATGACACACTCCCTTGCCACACTTATCACTACGGCATCATCCGCCGTCCCGAAGGAACACCCTGTCAGTGGAATATTACAGCAAAACTCTCAGTGTCATGCTCGCTTTCAGTGAAAAGCCGCTTGGTTCATATGTGGCTCAGACACACTTATACATGCCTTCATTGACTTCAGCAGGGTCGAAAACCCCAGAAAACCTCCAAATACAATGAATTTAAAATTTTCAGCATTTAGCACTACTCATGAAATTTTATAAGTAGTCGGTCGATATAGGTATGATTAATAGCGATATCGACTCTTTTTTGAATCAAGTCAAACGGACTTGTAGAAGCAAAGTTACAAGCCTTTAAAGTTTTGGAGTCTTTTATGGCCTGGAGACGAAGGCCATCTCCTAGCTAACCTTTAAGTCTGACGCCTTAGCTGATATCAGCCATGAAATTTTCTAAGTCGGTTGTTTTTGGAGATTTCCAATGCCATCATCAAGGCTCCGGAGTTCACCTACCCCAACCCAGTCGGGAGGAGAACTGATTTCCACAAGTAGAGACTCCACTCATATAGTTTGTGGCGATCAGCTGATGACGTAATATCGACTCTCTACGATGACGAGAAGCCGAGTTGAAAAAACTCTGTCGTTTTTTCAAAAGTTCCAAAATCTTGGGAAAATGTGAAAAAATTCGATTTTAAACATGCTCTCACTTGGAAACGAAGCCTTCCACAGATCTGAAAAGATAGAATCCTAGAGAAAAAAGTGCGTTCTTGCTCCTAAATGAAACTCGAGCTCTTCATTCACTTCCAATCCTCCGCTATTCATCACCAAAGTTGGCCACAATTTAACATTTACAGGAAAAAATCCCGTGTGGAGACCCAGTGTGGAGAAAATTTTCAACGTTTTCTCTCCGATTAACTTGAAACTCACCCTCTAGATGTAGAATGGCACGCTGATTCCAAATCTGGTCTCTGTTTTCCCCTCCGAGGCTTTGTTCTTCCGCTAGAGCCATTTTCGTAAAAATTCTAGCTCTGTCGTTTTTTTCGCTAATTTCCCAAATTTTCAATGGCGTCTCACATCTAAGCAAAGGCAGATATGAACAAGCCGTTTCTACCACTGAATTTGTCTCACTCTTAGCTTTCAAACGAGCTATCACACGACTTTCTACGATCTCTAGAACCAAAGTTGGAAGTCTCGTCCAGAGAGGGGGGGCGATTTTTCACCGAAACTTCACCTACCCAACTTTTGACGACAAACACGATGGGATGGCTCTCGGAGCTCAAATCTAACATTTTGAAATTTTTTTTCATGTAAAAATCCTAAGTGTCGAGGCCCAAGGTGACGAAAATTTTCAAAAAATTCTTTTGCGAATTTCAACCTGAAACCTTGATAGAAGTTTGTTTCACATGATTCTGAACAACTTTGGTCTTTTCCACTAACTTGGTCGGTTGAGTGGTTGGGGGGGGAGGCGCGATTTTTCATGAAAATGTCAAACACTCCATTTTCGATGAGGAACACGATGGGATGACCAACTTGGTCGGTTGAGTGGTCGTCGGGGGGGGGGGGGGGTAGGGAACAGTTTCTTCCTCACGGACCCATCCTTCCATCACATGCTTGGCTTTCTCCCTTCTGCCTTCCAGAAGGGGGGGCTGAGTCAGCATGATGACTCATCGTTGCTCATTTCGTCCTTCCCTCTGGGATGGGATTTCTACTGGTGCAAATCATTTAAGAACTATAAACTGGTAACTGATCGTATTCCATCTTTTATTTATTAGTTGATAACAATTAAACTACATCACATCATTCAAAATACAACTTGTAGGATTAATTGCAGCAGATCATGATAGCAAATACAATAATAGACTTCTTGACTTCATTTCACTGACTACAAAACAACACAAATTTCTTAACAATTCTAATTGTTCTAATTCTAATAATTCTGTTTTGATTCCAGCTGCCCTTCGAATGATGGATCAATTGTGGTTGCATCACACAGCTGCTACCAAATCCAAACTTTCAATGCCGTGGACATACTACAACAAGCAACAATTTTTCTAAGCAATGAGATCCGAGACATGATGCAGATGACATAGTACTATGCCTTCTTTCCTATGATATAGAACATTACTACTTTGACATATCTATTGTCTTTTCGCCTGAGCACAGACTTCTAAATTTCGAAAAATTAGAAAAAAAATTTCGAGAAATTTGGAAGTCTATGGACGGAGAAATATATAGTGAGAATTTTAAGTAGATTTCATGGTAATTCATCATCAGAGTGGGTTACATGTACAGTAACCTACTGTCTACGAGGAATTACACGGGGAGAATCTCCGAGCCGAAGGCGATGAGATTTCTGTGTAACTCCGAGTAGGCAGCTAGGTTGCTGATATTATGCCCAATCTGAGATTCAATACCATAGATCTATGTTGCGCTCCATAGATCCATTTTTATAACAAACTTAGATATTTCAATGAAACACAAGCTTAACAATATCTTAAATATCATAGTGATTTCCGTGGAGAAACACTTGAATTTGAATTGAGCGAAGAAATACAAATGGAAGTATATGATCATGGAAATCTAAGAATTCCACAAGATAGTTTAAATATAGTCTATTCTTTTATGAAATAGGAGAAGAAGAGCACGGTCATCAACTATGCAGTAGTGGACTTTAATGATGGGCTGTTTAACTTTGATATTGAGGAAAAGCAGTAGAAAAAGGTTACGATCAAATAAGAAAGGAATTGAAAGAAGTTCAGACTCAATATTAAGACGATAGAAAAGTCGCGCTTTACTTCAACTGATTCAAGCGAAGGCATGAATAATGGAAAGTGGCTCGTGACTACCAGAGTAAGGTGTCAAGAGCACTGAATGAGGATTGCTTATCAAAAGATGGAGATAAACTGTTTGTTGCTTCTATTAGATATCTGTTTGACTGCTTCTTCATTGAGTTCAAGAAACAAAATGGCGATCTGCATCCACTTCCTACATGGAAGTCTTTTATGTTTTCTATAACAATATTATCTCAACTAAACGAAAGGACGATGACCGAAGGGTTCCATCTTGAATTGACGACCACCTCTACAGCACAAAGTAAGTCTTCATCACATTTATTCTTTCCATTTCAATATCTAAATTCTAAACTACTGAATAGATTAAAATGAACACGAATTGCATTTGATCTAATTTATTTACCTACTCATGATAGAATTTTTTAACCTGCAAATAGTTCATTTTTTGTGACATTTAGAAATTTATATCTAGGCCTACATAACAAAACACATGCAAAGTCGCATGATAGCTGGAATGTATTTATGATTCAATGAAATCATTGGCTAACGAGCAATAGTGCATAGTGTATGAGTATCAAGTAACGAAAATGAAATCAGTCATGTAAATATATAAAGTATGCATGTATATTTTGTATATGCTGCCCACACAGAGAAAATTACCTCTTTGTATTTATGTTTCTATAATAGTCCATAAGTATTTTTCATTCAACACCAAAAGCTTGAGCTATTAATTATATGGTGCAAATCATTTAAGCAATATAAACTGATAACGGAACGTATTCCATATTTTATTTATTTGCTTATTATTTCATTCAAAATACAACTTGTAGGATCAATGGCATCAGATCATGATAGCAAATACAATAATAGACTTCTTGACTTCATTTCACTGACTACAAAACAACACAAATTTCTTAACAATTCTAATTGTTCTAATTCTAATAATTCTGTTTGGATTCCAGCTCCCCTTCGAATGATGGATCAATTGTGGTTGCATCACACAGCTGCTACCAAATCCAAACTTTCAATGCCGTGGACATAGTACAGCAAGCAATTTTTCTAAGCAATGAGATCCGAGACATGATGCAGATGACATACGTAGTACTATGCCTTCTTTCCAATGTTATAAAACATTACTACTTTGACATATCTATTGTCTTATGGCCGGAGAAATTTATAGTGAGAATTTTAGGTAGATATCAGGGTAATTCATCGTCAGAGTGGGTTACATCATGAACTCCTAGATATATAAAACCTGGACTGAAAGCTGAAATTCATTTACACGCTAGACGGCTGATTTGACACTGGAAAAAATATCAGTTATCAAATGAAAGTGAGATGATTTAAGAAAAAGAAGTAGGAATTTCTGGAAATCATAGGAACATGGGATTGCAACCAACTGATCATCGCCGACCGAATATGGAACATTGACAATATTAAATTGAACAATAGCGTTTGTCAGCATGATTTGTGCAATGTACGCATAGTGCGTAAAATTACGGTCAGTGGAGACAGTATCAGCAACGGCAGCTTGAGCCTACATCAGTATGTAAAGTGCAACGTGTCCTATCCCGCCTTGATTCAGGTCCTAAATAGATGTGGAAATAGTTAGAAATGTCGATTTAGATAGATGGCTCTACAAATGTCAGCGAGGAATCAATGAATGGAAAATAGGAAATGCTGCGATTCCTACTGTCTTCAAATTCTTCGTCTGGTTTTTTTGAAGCAACGAAAACCGAAATGATGAAATCTGTCACGGCCAGATACGACTAAAACCTGTCCAAAGCGTTCTACTGATTTTCTTGAAGTGCAAAATGGCAAAATGTTAGAAATGTATAATCTTGTATATCTTTCGAGGACGCAAAATGATACAAATTTTTCTGATATACTTTTTCAAGGATAAAATCAAGATTGATCATTCAAAATGACTTGACTACGTCAGTTATCGTCGATGATCAAAATTGCGATATTGCTCCTGATTCAACTATCTCTTCTTTTGCACAAGTTTAGAGCACTTGATCGCAAAGGCCAAATGTTGTTTGATTCACTCAGTGAGATTTTACTCGGTCACGCATATGAGGTTGCAAATAAGGCCTGCTCGAGCAATGGCGAAATGAATCTTGTTATGTGTAGTCGCTTGCACGTTCTCCATCGAACAGCATAAACTTAATAAAAAGTGAACTGTGAAAATTATTTTCTTCTGAGGTAGTAATGAGCAAAACAAATTAGCATGAGTTTTAAGTAACGTGGTTGTTGTACGAGATGTTGATCTTTCGATCGGGAAAGATATTTTTGAGCCATATTCAGTACTTTTGTGAATTGGAGTCCACAGTGCAAAGACCACATCGAGTGCTTCGTCACTGTATAGTCCATAATGATATCCATGAGATTAAAAATTCGATCTCCAGAACCAAACTGCGACTCAACGCAATACAGATCCAAGAAGGGGATTATCATAAAGCATACAGAAGCTGTGTTTTTCAGTGTGTATACAATTGAACAGACAAAGCGACATTTTTCTGAGCAACACAAGGTGGTGTGTTCCACACCAACTAATATTCCACACCTAAATAGGACCTGAATCAAGGCGGGATAGGACACGTTGCACTTTACATACTGATGTAGGCTCAAGCTGCCGTTGCTGATACTGTCTCCACTGACCGTAATTTTACGCACTATGCGTACATTGCACAAATCCTGCTGTCAAACGCTATTGTCGGCGATGATCAGTTGGTTGCAATCCCATGTTCCTATGATTTCCAGAAATTCCTACTTCTTTTTCTTAATTCATCTCACTTTCATTTGATAACTAATGTTTTCTTCCAGTGTCAGATCAGCCGTCTTGCGTATAAATGGATTTCAGCTTATATATCTAGGAGTCCATGGCTACATGCAGGTATGTGCACATTCAGAAGATATACTCGTAGTTGGATCACCTGCACACGATAGGTAAGAAGATTATTTTGCAATGGAATGGAGTTACTAATTTCTCTTAATATTAGTTATGCATCATGTTTGTACATCAGAATTGGATACACGGTAATGTTTTTACTTTTCCTACCCGGTCCGCTTGGTGGAGGATGATAAGACTTTTTCCTGAGATTAATGCAATAATTTTGTTACTAAAGCATTATTGTAGATAGCATTTCGTGCCTTGAGTACCAATTAATATCATTAATTAAAGAAATTAATTTGAATTTCATTTCAAATGATCCAACATCTATTTGAAATCGATCCATGAAAAGCAATGCTGTTTACGAGATATGAGACAGAAATTTCAATTTTCAGATAAAGAAAGATACACCAGTTTCTGAAACATTACGCACTTTGTTGCTAAAATTTCATCATGTCAAACAGATGGCAGCTGGAATTCGATTTCCATCACCCACTTTTTCCTACTTGCACATGTGCATGGTTAGGCTGTCAGTCATTTTTACCCGAAGCATAAGGAAATGACCATCAGGTGAAACTTATCATTACCAAAATTCCTGCACTTATATTTATTACCTGTATCTGTAGGTAATTCCCTTTAAGTAGTTCGTCATTAATGCGGCCGACTTAAGAAATGCTAGTCTAGAGGCACAATTTTGACATGGAATATCTTCAGTTCCAACATGCTAGGTGTACAACGTTTGTCTGTGAAACTTAATTAACCTATTTAGATTTAGCAAGCAACTTACATGAAATAGGCTACAGGTATCAGAAAACAACATTTCCATCACATTTTATCTGAAACTCAATATTTTTAACACAAATTGTGCTAAAATTGAACTTCAGAACGTGAGAAGTGAACTTTTCGATGAAAATTTTTGAAAAGTCAAACTACTAGGCAGAATATGTCACTTTCAGATATCAAAAACCAGTCAGATTAGTTTATAAAAATTATTCTACACTTTGCAAGGGTATCACTGATGATATGAAATGCAGAGTAACAATAAGAGGTGGCTTCTGAACTGTAACGCATGCAAATCGTGGTTAACCCTAACTGGGACACTTGTTGAAGCCGGTTCTGATCTAAGATATTTTTTTGTTTTTATATCGAATTACTGACACCGTATACATACATGCCGATGAAATAATTAAATTCAATCATTAATATGGGAATCTGAGTTTTGTACTAAAACGTCCCACTGTGAGATAAGAAGGTATGGGACGAAAAGTAGAAAACTGAGAATTATGTTATCAAGTCTAAAATTATTAGCATATTTTGACTGACACTAAAGAAAGCAAACTTAGAAATATATTTTGGATCATCAATATAGCACTCGTCATAAATTCTATTGACTCGCATGTCCTCTTTGGAGGTATGGGACGAAAAAGCACCCTAACTATAATTATATAAGGATAAATTGTTAAAAGTATGTAGTTACGGTCTCCCCAGCGCTCGATTATTAATTGCGAAAGTTAATTTTGCAAACTATCGAGTGTGCGACATGCAGATTAGAAGTCAATCATTCAAGGCATTCTCCCATTAGTTCAGATACAGTTGCAATACTGTACAAGGTGCACATTTTCGCTCTATTTTTCGAGGATTTCATACCTATGCCATTATCTATCATTAAAACCAAGTATGCAGACAATTTGATACTTAAAAAGCACTATCTGAATTTATAAATACAATAGTGAAGTTCAATGGGTGACTGATTTGTGCATGATAGCCTGAAGCCAAAATGGACCGGTCTAAATCGAAAACATATAATCAGTCTAAAAATGCAAACAAACATTCATGCTGTTTGTATGGGAACAAACATACATGTTGAACTGTGAAATCAATCTATAACTTTTGCAGACAATTCAACATGATTTGACTTAAAACTTACAGGTAGAGAAACTTTCGGCTTTAAGCAACTGAAGATCCTTTGCTCAACGCTTGTTGCGATCTTATCTTTCAAGCAAGTAGTTGCATCCAATGTAGGCCTGAAACTGTCATATTCTTTCAATCTAAGAATATACATGCCCAGTTTATATTAAAGTTGTTCTCCCTCCTTGTGAAAATATACAAAAATGCTTGTAGAATAATGTATCAAAAATGAATAGCGAATATTACTTCCGAATGTCAAGCAGAAGAATTTGCGTTTCGAAGGATGCTGAAGGTGCTCAACATTACATGTTCGCATTGCACTGGTCGACGCCTTAACCGTACATCTGGACTCCCCTAATATCGATGAAGTACTTTCATCAGCTTTTGATATCGGTAAGGCTTTCGATCGCTTACCATACGATAAATTGCTTCAGTCCGTGACGGAAAACGAACCTCCACCTGACTTCATTCACTGGTGTTTTAACTATTTTTACGGAAGACGACAGAGAGTAGCACTTCGTGGTTTGGCCTCAATGGAAAAAGTCACTTCATTCGGTGTGCCACAGGGCTTCGCTATCACGCCGTATCTGTTCGCCTCATTTATGAATACTTTGTCTCCATAATTTCCAGACACAAAAATTTTCAAATACGTATAGATGACTTTTGCCTGTTCCGTCCATCGAGCAAGCACTCAAATATAAACGACATTATCCACGCTGGAATTAGTAACGTTACACATCGGTGTCACATACATAGCCTTGTGATTAATGCGCACAAAACTCGTCTCATGACGTTTGGCAAGTCTTGATGATGTTGGATTAACCATGATGACAACCATCTTGACAACCATGATGTCAGCCTTCCCTCTGATCTCATGGTTGTACTAGAATTCAAAATACTTGGATTAACTTTCCACCAGAATCTTAAGTGGGATTCCCACATCGACAGCATTACGAAGAACGCTTCTCAACGTAAATTCTTTCTAAAGCAACATAAAAGGATACCTGGTATATGTAAAACGATCTTTTGTGTGTACAAAGCATATATTTCAAGCACACTTGAATGCAACTTACCTTTATTTATCAACATGTCCAAAAAATCAAAAAGAAAGGTTGAAAGGGTTAGGAAGCGCTGCCACCTCATCGTCGTCAGAGATCAACGCCACCTGTGGTCGTTGAGACAGTGATTGCAGTTTACTGTCTTCCTTCTTTGAGCGGGCAGACAAGATTGCTTTTCGTGCGTTTTCAGATATTCTGAAACCGGACAACTTTATGCATCACTTTCATCGCCGACTTACTGTTTCTGGTCATATCGAAATTCCACTTTCTAACTTTGTGCGATGGTCCTCTACTTTCTTTCCTTATTGCTCAAGGCTTTTCAACAAAACTGTTTTTTCTTTTACAAATGTTTGATTATATTCTTTTCCTTAATGATATTGTGTGATTCGCATTAACTGTTCGCGAAGCTTGTGTGAAAATGCTTGTATGATTTCTATTATCAATATACAAATATTATTACTATTACTAATTCAGCTATAATTCCTGATTAATGCCGTCATGTTTTAATTACTCCCATCCTTAAATCTGGATATAAGTACACAATCTTGAACCAGTATCATATGTAGAGTTATGGAGCGTGTCGTAGGATAATACATCGTTGAATTTTATAGATACAATAGTCATACATGTGCATCGCCAAATCAACATGGATTCATAATCAAGGGTCATTTGTTTCATCTTTCCTAGACTTTTCTTACAAGAAGTTACCGACATCTTTGACATATTGTTTATTGACTATAGCACTGCCTTCGAAAGTGTAACTCATTGTCGCCTTCTGTCCGGTTTCAACGATAATTTCGTTTTCTAGCAAACCAAATTTTTATGAGAGGTCTCAATCTTCATCACGTGCAATTAGTGGAGCAATTCAAGGATTAGTGATTGGACCAATTTGGTTTATTTTATGTGCATCTGATTTGACAAAGAAGCGATGCTTTGCAAACTTCAAAATATGCTGATGATATGAAGACTACGCAAGAGGAATGTTGCACTGAAAGCTTAAACCAGCAACATGCACGTATACTTCAGAATCTGAATCGACTTGAGAGATGGAGTCCTTGAGGCTCAAAGAGTTTGTTTTATTTGTTTTTACGAATTGAATTTTTACTACACTCGTATTGAGATGCATTTCTAAGAATGCACATTGAGATACATTTCTTGATGCATCTTTCTGAGAAAGATCACGTTTCTTCACTACATTGCTAAATTGATTTCTTTATATAAAGTCAAATTTACAATTGAGCATCCTGCTGTTGAAAACTCCCTACTAGATTTCACCATCACAGCTCAAAATGGACAGGTCAAGCACCAATACTTCGAAAAATCTGCGAAAAAGTACATATTCATGAACTTCAATTCTGAATAAAAGATCAATGTAGTCAAAAGCGAGAAACTGAGAAGAATAAAGCGATATTCTGACGAACAAGGCAGCAGCACATCACTGCATCCTACAACTCCAATAACTTGAATGTCAAACTTGATCCACGTTGGAAAAGAAAAATCAAACACTTTCATTACATGACGATTCGCTTTATTTCTGACTCCGTCAACAACGTTATGAGAGTTTTTCATAGTGCCGACAGGTTAAAGATGCTTTGGTTGACAATCGATCCCCGCTACTTACCTCAATGTCGGCGGTCACAATTGTGACGAGTTATTTATTCATTGATTATAATTGCCATGACAACTGATGTGTGGTGGTGAGGGTTTGATCCTGCCAATTGACATAGTCGAATAAGTGGCTCGTAGCTCAGTAGGTTAGAGCACAGGTATCGCTAACCTTGGTCGTAGGTCTATCGTTTATTTAATTTCATTGTTGTTAACTGTTCATGCATCCCACCATTCTTACACTCTAAGAAATGCTCTACATAAGTCACATTTGAAATGTGGGATTGTGGACTTTCCGGTTGTAAAATAAATAAAAAAGAAATTTGTCAAAGTACGATGATCATTTATAAAATAATATGCACAAGATGTTCCAAATTTTATGTCGGCAGTACTGTGCGCCATCTACATGTGCGAATAAAAGAACATCTCACACGCAAAGAATCAAGCATCCATAATCGCTTTGACGCCAATACCATCAATCTGCGTTTCAGAGAAGCTATCTATATAAAATCACTAAGACCTATTCCGGATAATAGATATGAAAGCTGTGAACTCGAAACATTGATATTTTGATCCATCATCGAAAATTGCACCGGAAAATTCCATCGAAAAATCATGAAAAATTCACCTTCGGAAATTTTTGTGTGATCCTTTTTCTGTGAACAGGTCGTCGAATATTTGCTACATCGTCGAATACCGGCGAATATTTGGATAAATTTATATTTCAGCAAGGCTTTATTTTGATTATTACTTTCATCACAAAAAAAGGAAATTCTGCTTGAAGTTGAACAAGTATGAACAAGTATGAACAAATTTATCCTCTGATACTATAGATTGACACAGCCTCGCAACAACTTGAACGATTTAGCTTGAACGGTCTTGCAAGAATTTATGATAAATATGGCATTGATGATAAAGTTGTATTTAATGCAACTAAAGTGAAATCACCTTTAACAGCATTATGCATTTCCGAAATTGATTTAGAAAAGGAATCCTCCTTGTTTCCATGTCAATGACCAAGACATACAGGAAGAAGAAACAAGAGCATGAAAATTTGGGAAAGCAGAGATAGAGGAAAAAGGAAATAGTCTTAGACCGGGGGGAGTACAGGAGAGAAATATAGGAGTAAAAAGGAGATGAGAGGAAGCGGAATAAGAAATGTTAGGTCTCGAGTTCCTATGACCATTCATCGCGATTCATCTACAGCACATGTCAATTTCTGCTGTACAGTTTGTGCTCAACATATGTTCATTATCATTTCATGGTTAGTAAAACCAATAAGATGATCAACAGATTGGCCTGCAGACAAAGTGATGACAAGTTCAGCGTGTCATCTATTCACATATGAATTCCTTGCCACTTGATCAGCGATCCGCCGAGATAGAGGATTATATTCGACATTATGGAACGAATCATAATGATTGATAAAAATCCAAACTGGAGCGCAGATCGCATTCGGGTCAGCCAAACAAGAGCGCCGTGCGCAAAAAATTTAGCCGCTGGGCGCCCACCTCTGCTCAAATTCTGCCATTTTCTTTTATGATATTAGAATTGAATTATGACCGGTACTTGACCGGTAATATCAAATGCTCGACCGCCGAATGACCGACAGGAAACTTGACCCGATCCGACCGGCGACCAACGCCTGTCAACGCAGATTGGTTCCAACTCTGTGCCAATTATCAAGTTAGGTTTAGAGTTATGTAGAATTTTCGCTTAATTATTAGTAGGATTGTGTCCGACAAGGCATTTTTTTACTTTTCTATTTCCTAATCGCATTTTCTCACTCTGGTAAAAAATCTTCTTAACATATCTTATCCTCGACACAAGGGGGCATGGCTGCCATACGTGGCATTGTCCGAATATTTCTATGCACCTATAATTTAATGTCAAATTTATTAATTAGTCTTTAATCTAGGAGAATTTCATGATGGTGTACGTCATCGAGAAAATGTAGATAATCAATGCATAAAAAGTTTCAAAAAGTGAAAAATATGGAAAATATACTATGGACAAACCTGAGTTAACCTATGTAATTATTAAACTGAATGCAAGATTTTGAGAAGCTGTAGTATTCGAAAGTGGCCAATTACTTAAGTCACATTTCAATTTGAATTCAATAACACTGACCTGCCAAATTCGCTGTGTTTCCATTTTACAAAAGAAGACACGTTCAATGGTTCAAGTGCATGAGCTTTAATGATGTGAATCTCCATATTTCGCTGGTTTATCATCCCATCTGAGAGCATTTATTTAAACATTAATCGCGAATAATCGCCTCATATTCATTTCAAACAATGATTTTGACATGCCGTTCTCTTTTAGCTATTTATTTATTGATTGTTTTCTGCTTGCAATGTCATTAATAGTTAAACCATTTTGATGACAACCGAGTCAATTGGAGTGAAAAAGCAATGTTTCTTTCGTGTTTTAGAAATGTGCTTTTCCAATGTTTTAAGCATGTTTAGAACGGGTGTTCAAAGCATGTTTTTCATCATTTCCTTAAAACACAAAACCAACCTTGTTTAGTAGATGTTCATTAATCAATTTCACCATACAGTCTTGTTATCAATCAATTTCCGATATCAGTTGTACAAGACTATGACATCCATGGTTCGCACTTCCATCTCATCAATCACATTCCACCGACTTATTATGCAAATATTAGGTCAAACTGATCGCAAGTGTAAATTTCCGTGTGTATCTCACATTCACTTCGATAAGAACGTCTTAAGTCGCGCCTTTTCCTTTACTCCAATCCTCTCTGATTTACAACACGTCCAGTCGACCAGTCAATGAAATACTGAAGAGAGAAAGCAATGATTCAGAAACTGTGTCGTTGCATTCTCATATCAACCCAAAATTGAATCTGTGATTAATCTTGCGTGTCAACCTTGTGACTAATTTTACACTGCAGTCAATTTTTTTACTATTGTAGATTTTTTGTTGTCTGAAGAGAATTATGAATGGTGATACCATTGGCTCACAAAAGAAAGTCGGTAAGACATTATGAATATTTGTTATCTCATTCCTCATAATTTACTTTATGTAGTTATGACTAATATTCATGGCCGATCGCGTAATGTGATGAGATTCAAAATTCTTTACCAATTGCATAATACAATCTGCATCCACATTGTTCGGTATACATTATCTTAAAAAGCAATTGCTATTCAAGTTTTATCTATGGATAATCTGCATTCATTGCAACACCCTTATTTTATGAAAAGAATTGAAGCATGGATCATGTGCTCTATCCAAGTCATGACTTCGTTTGAAAGGTTGTTTTGAAACACGGTTTTGACATCCCTATTTTTCGGTCTTTGTTTTTCCATTTTTCTACGGTAGGATGTGATGAAAGATGTGCTAAGTCAAGCAAATATATAAATGTTGACTTTAGATGACATTTTATCTATATTCAGTGATGTTTAGAACATTTGATAATGAGTTATTGCATGCGCCATAGAAATTTGACTTCTCTAGTGTGTTGTGTAAGGTTACTAGTGAAACGGTATTGAATATTGCATTATTACATTATTGCATTGACAAGATGTTGCATCATGACATACATACGTAATAATTCAAATATAAGCATTTGCTCTGGATTTAGAAGTTGATCGAAACAGAATTTTCCTCAAGCCTGCGGCAGCTTTGAGTAGAGGAAGACTGGCTCCTGGAAACTTTTCGAAATACTTGACACATACTGTAAAATTGAGCTGCATAGACAGCAGAGTGATGGAAAGTTGGTTTTGTGACTCTTAAGGACACCAAATGATTTCGAACGCCTTAAACAACGTACTCAATTGACAGTATTCGTATGAATCATTAGCGGACTATAATTCAGTTTTCACTTCAATGGTCTACTAGGATCAAATTCAAAGTGACCTTTCATATGGAATGACTGGTTGAAAGCGCTTGTTTCTGCACACAACCAGCTCAAACTCAGTGACGTTTTGTGAGTGATTTGCAGAAAAATTCATTAAAGCTCATCAGGTCTACACTCGTTCTTATTGCTACTCAATTGTTTGTCATATTGCTGTTGATATTCTCTGTTGACTATTTTCTAGTATCGAATCTTAACTTATTGAATAGTTATCCAAAAAATTTACTGAACTGATTAAGTGCAGATGCCATAGTAACGTCCGATTTGCAAAGAGGATTCTGCAGGGAAATCCAAAAAATATATCATTATTGAATTATCATACACTCACTTTATACCTAATAAAATGCATCCATTGATATAGCGGTCGGCAGACAGAGCAGTCTATCCTCGGATGAAGCTTGTCATGGAAAGCAAGCTGTCAATCAGCACTCTAATTGTTACTTATAAGTTCTGATGACAACTGAGAGTAAGATCAATTTACAGATTCATAAATCAATTAAAAATCGAAGCCATGCATTTTTTGCTCTTTGTCGCTCACTAAATTTGGCAGCACACCTTAACTAACCCGCAATAATGAGAGAGTCACAACATACTTGTCGTGAAAAGTGCTGTTCTAAAAGATGATACATATGCGGACGGTATCACTTTGACTTCAAACTATGTCCGCTTTTAATCATTCGAACACGCATAATCTTTTCCCTGATTCAATACTACGTATACCAGATTCACCACATTTTTGTGTAATAATATGCGTTTATTGATCAAAAAATACAAAATGAGAATCGTAGGAGGTACAATAGTCGTTAACATAAGCAATAATTGTGTCACAAGCTTTCATTATATAACTTCGTACATTGAAAAATGAAACCATTAAGTCTCCGTGCACTTTTAACATAAAGTAAAAGAATTCGATCACTGAAGTCAGACGAAGAAGGAATTAAGTCATTCAAAATATGTTCAGAGTTGTTTTTCGCGTTCATGAAGATGCGCATTGCAAGTGCAGCCCTTCTATTCCCAAAATCAAGTATATTACATCTTGTACATTCTTTGACTTCTCTCCCTTGAATTATATAAAAAGCACGCTTGCAGATACGGTAAAGTTTCAAATCTAGCGTCTTTCCGGGGTTGATAAAGACCGGTGAAGCATAGTCCATCACTGATTGAAACATGCTGAAGAAAACAGTTACCATCTCGTCGTGAGTCAACAGGCATTTCAGTACACGTAAAGCATAGAGGCGTTTAGAAAGAACAGAAATAACATAATCAAAATGGTTTGTCCACGTCAATCTATCATTAAAATACAGTCCCAAAACTTTAAGAACCTTGACATTCTCGAGTGACGAAACAGGAGAGATTGGAGACATTGAAAAATTAATGTTTAATACTTTTGACTTAGTACAGCTAATAGTCAAACGATTCACATTGCACCATGTTTTAAAGTCTTCTCATCCATAATACAAAGATCGTCAGATGCATTTCTTAACACAGGAATCACCATGGTAATATCATCTGCATACTTAACAATAGTAGTCTGTGTTGAAGATACAGAAAAAGTTGACATGAACATCGAAAAAAGATGAGGATCTAAAACTGATCCTTGTGGCACTCCGCTAGTTACGTTAGTGACAGAGCTGAGAACATTTCCCAATCGAACACGCTGTTTTCTCTCGCACAAATAGCTGGACAACCAATTTACAAACTTGTTACACTCGGGAAAGTCAAGTTCAATTATTCTTTGAAGTAATAAGTCATGGGGGACACTTTCGAATGCTTTACTCATATCAAAACAGACAAGACGAATGGCAAGTACATTAGGATCATCCAGTAATATAAAAATTTGGTCATGAATGCTAATGAGGGCGCAAGTTGTGGATGATTTTCTCCGATATGCAAATTGACGAATATC
Source organism: Prostheceraeus crozeri (assembly GCA_907163375.1). Lineage (NCBI taxonomy): Eukaryota > Metazoa > Platyhelminthes > Polycladida > Euryleptidae > Prostheceraeus > Prostheceraeus crozeri. The sequence goes on along the minus strand of CAJQUW010002554.1, from coordinate 41,466 downwards.
ATAAACTTTCATAAAACTTTCGTAATAATAATCAAGAATGAGCTTTTCAAATACCTTGCTCAAAACAGGCAAAAGTGAGATGGGTCTGAACTCATCCGTCTTTACAGGTGTAGACTTTGGGACAGGAGATACATCGGCTATTTTCCATACATTCGGAAACTGAGCATTACGAAAAGATGCATTGAATATATAGGCCAGAGGGATACAAATGAAATCAGCAGACTCTTTTAGTAAAATGGATGGAATTCGATCACTTCCTGTGGCTTTGTTGGTACGCAAATTACAGAGAGCTCGTCTTACATCATCAACATTGCAAAAATTGACAAAAGGTATCCGAGTTGGATTAGACGTAGATGTCGGTACATTTACATTATTTCTCTCAGAAAAACACTCCTTAAATAGACAGTTCAAATACTCGACAGCTTCGTATACATCAGTGAAAAGTGAAACAATGCGATTAACAGAATTAGTTTGGCTGTTTCCTCGAATTTCGCTGACTACTGACCACATTTCTTTGCTAGTAGACCTCATTTTCTTGCTCCAAATAACCTTTGATTTGAATATTTCTTTTTTCACTTTCTGTTTATAATGGTTGAATAACACAAAGTCTTTTTCTTTAAATGCTTTCCAACGTTTGTTTATCAAATTGAGTACAATGGGAGTAATCCATGGTTTAGTCTTCTTTGTAACTTGAACACATGAAATCGGAATGGTAGACATAGCAATCATAAAGTCTTTGTAAAAAATATTGACGCTGTCATTTACATCCTCGTGTGAGTTCATGATAGACCAGTCAATCGTTGATAACTTTTGACAAAAAGCATTTACATTTGACTTTCTCAAGTCGTACACTTTATGTAAAGTAAACGTTTCTTGGCTCGCACTACTCGACTCATTATTAACGACGACAATGTTGTGAAGATTTACAGCATTACCCAAAGGCGGCATACAGTAAGCGTTAAATACATCAATATCATTAGAATCGCAAAAAAAACTTATCCAAAGTGGTATTCTGAAAGGTTGGAAAGTCAAACAATGTTGGCTAAATGAAATTCCAAATCCAGAACAGAAAAGTCATATCTATTGAAATCTCCGCAAACGAAAAGTTTGGCATTTGGAGTTGCTGACAAAACATGATCAAATACTTCACAGATATACAGACGAAAATTTGTATAGGTTGCAACATTTAGGCCTGGAGGTATATATGCACACAAAAGATAGCTCACTTCTGGTTGATAAAATTTGACAAAATTATACTCGATGCCACTAGGCTTTTCAAAATGAGAAGGCAATTCTACGGCAACAGGCTTAACTAACAAAGATACATACATGATTGTACCGCCTCCACGTCTGTCATCATTACAATTATCTTGACGATCATTTCGAAGGGAGCAAAAACCTGATATTTGAATAAGATTGTCATCAATCTCGGGAGTCAACCAACTTTCGGTGACACAAACAAAATTAGGTCTGATTGCAGTTACAATTGCACGAAGCTCATCAATTTTGTAAAATAATGATTGTGCATTACACAAAACAAGCCAACTGTTATTGTTCGATTTACTTGTAACTGTCTGATTATTCATTGTATGTAGCCCAACATCACGAGTTACCTCTTTCAAAGAAGTCTTAAAAAGACTGTCAAAACGAAGCATGTATTTCGATACATATTCTAAATACATGTACGAGTAATAGAATTGAGTCAAAAAGGATTTGTATACAGTGAAAACTGATTTACAAGTACTGATAGTTGAACAGTCATTTGATAAGCAAAGTAGGCGTCAAAAAAGGTGTTTCGATATGTCGACGCTATCAACTATCGTTTCATTAACATATAGCTTGTCACTTTTTGTGAATATGCGTTCACCATTCTTGCATTCGGCCCTCAATGACCTCATCTTATCCCGTAAACGCTTCTCTTCTTTTCTCATGAGAAAAGTGGAATCCTTATTTATGAACACAGAGTTGAAATGTTCGACATAATCCCTCGATTCCTTCAGTCTCTTTTGTTGAAATAGTAGATGATTTCTGTCTGATTTCTTGCGAAATCGAACATGTAGTGGCCTCGATTTTCCTGCAGTTCTTCGACCTACACGTACTACAGACTCAATTTCTGGCATGTAATCATCATCTGGCATGAGACTGCAAAAGTGAGTAACTTTCCCGAAATCATCTTTTATAGATATGTGATAATCTTCTAACGGGGATTCCGAAATGTTATGAATGATAACGTTATTTTCACGATTTTTCGACTCGATCTTTTCAATAAGTTGCTGCTGGGTCACGACAACTCCTTTTATTTGAGTTATTTCATTATCAATTCGTATTTGATTGGTCTGAATGGATTCGATAGAACCTTCAAGTTTTTCTATCTTCTCAATAACAACCGATAATTGCGATGTTATCTTAGTTTCCAGTTGTTGGATCAAATCCTTGACGTCATTCAATGACAACGAATTCGCACAACCACGCAGTTTCATAGCAGTGTCATTCATTATTACAATGGGATTTGATCAATACTATAGATGATACGTCAGTCCACCACGTGATTAAAAATCAATACTGCGATGAACCGATGGAAAGGAGGATCGTACCAAAATAGGTCAAATTTCACAAAAATCAGCTGCAGCTGACAATTACCAGCTGGTCAAATCAAGCAATAACGAAACGAATGATGACGCACGGACTGACGTAGCCAACACGATAGGCACTCCAATATCAATGGTATGGTAATTATGACGATGACGAATAATCGACGGCAGAGATAGCGATGAAGACACACTATGACGATCGAAATATTTTTAGAAAACCACACAGATATGCAGATGCAGGTTGCAGGTGCAGTGGACACTGAGAAATTCCAAAATGGAATTCCGACGAACGAAGTACAGGAGAGAGAATGTCAACTGATCACAATTCACACGTTGACAGACGCAGCTACCAAAATACTCAAATTTATAAAAAATCCTCAATTGATGGAACGAAAGGAGATCACGATGACAAATATGGACACCAGAGGATCAAAATGATACCAAACTCAACTGCTATACGACACTCCAAACACAGAAAAATCAGCAAAAAACGCAAATGCACAGAGAGACCGCGGAGACACAACCGACACAGACAGTATTGAAGAGCTACAAGTTTCAGTCTTATTGAGTGCTCTCATGACTTTAATTCAGTAGCTATATGACAAGTTTGCGTGTATTACATGCATTGTGGAAAAAACTATGTTTTTCAAGATCAAAATTCAAAATATTATTTTCTGCATCTGAGTAGGTACATGAACATTAACAAAGATGATAGCGTTTTTTTACCTGTCTTAAGAGCTGTCATTTACATAGGGATGTAGCCTTTCAGCACGAGCCACAAAAACATGTGGAGCATTGTAGAAAATTGAAGAACTACATTCTGCGAGCTGCGATTTTCTGTGGTTTCATGCAGAAGCCCCTAAATAGGAAAAAGGCCCTCAAGATCCACCTTTGGATGCCATCTTAACGGAGCACCATCATTCGTGTCCTCCGCCACGAGGGCCTACCGCAGCACACGTGCACCTTCACCCCGACGACAACAAGGTCGGAGTCAGGGACGACTCTGAAGTAGCCGGTTGTGCCATCTCGTTGCCGGACAAAAGTCGTAAAGCTTCGTTGAATAAGGAGACGCCATCATATTCTAAAAGTCCCTGCAATCCTACGGGCTGATGCTGCTGTTGTGATTATCAGTCTGCATTAATGCAATTGGAATGGCGCCAATTAATTTTAAATAATATCGATTATTCGTATTTTGACTAATTGCATGCCGTATTTATAATATTATTTCATATGTGATATAAATTACAAGCGGTTTGTTTTGTTTCGGACGATATTCTAGGTCTTAAGCTAATGGTCTGCGGTTGTTTCTTGTTGGATGTGTGGCCGGCCTAATGCAAAAAACATAAACTTGCTAGCACTGTGCACAAGAGTTTTGTCATTTTCTTTTGAATTCTGACTTTGATTGTATTTGACAATTTGACAATGATTTGCAATTAAAGAATCTAATGTACGCAACACTTTAATCAGGAATTCTATCTGTCAGTGAATACTTTCCATTGCGGGATCACAGTACATTCCGCCAACACACTATGTTGGTAGAGCGTTTCAATTTTAGGGAACAACATTTCCTGATTGAATTATTTAAATATCAATCTCACAGATCCATTCAATTATTCAATGGGTCAATGGCGACGCCTTGCAACAATTGTCCTATTGAATAAGCTCCAGAATCATCATGAATAGCCTCCAGTTGAGATTGTTCGACAGGGATCTTGCTACTTGCGGGGATGTCTATGAATAATGATATAGAATTTGGGATACGCGATATTTGGGAAGCATTCTATGAGAGTGAATATTTCTATGTTTGATTTAAAATAACATATTAGATAAAGTACTTATTTCGAATGCTTTAAAGTATATTATGAAAGTAATACTTTAAAGTATAATACTTATTCATGCTCTTAAAGTATGTGAATAAAGTACTCTATCTAATTTAAAGCATGTTTGCCATTTGAAAGCAGTGCTATATTTTCTCTTGGAAAATAAAGTTCAGTTATCCTAGATATATAAGATATGTCTGTGATGCACGGCAACTCCACTGAAACCGAAACCACGGAATCACGAAATCAGATCAAAGATTCCAATTCCGGGAAACAATCTGATTGTTCTTCAAAAGCAACCACTGTGTGTATTTGCTATTAAATGATTTTGCTTTGCCTACCATTTAACATAGGGGCCGCAGCCCCTAGTGTACTCTTATGTAATTAAAGACATTATTATGGAATTATTTTGTAAAGCTATAGATGAATATATGTATGAATTCAGATATATATGCGATATAATATTGTAGGCAGATACAATGAAAACGTTTTATTTTCAATCGGATGAAAGGATTCAATCTCGGATTCAAGTGCAAAGCTCCTGAAGTAACTAGATTAACAAACGTAGTTGTATGATACTCTAAATTCACTTTACTACCTTCTCCGTTGTATAATTTCCCAACGCAACCTATGGATTGGAAGACACAAAAATCAACTAAAGAGATAATTCCAAATAAATTGGATAATGATGAAGACAATGAACGCATGTTTCATGTGTCCAAGGGTGAGTTTACACATGCAACTTTATTGCTGGTACTTTTCGATCCATAGTGAGTCAGAAAAAATTCGAGAGATGAGAATTATTTTTCCTTTCGGGGTCTCGGCATTTGATTAGATTTTTAGGCACAAAAGAATGGACAAACAATAATGAAAACAAAGACATGTCTTCAATTATCGTTCTTCATGCGTCACCAGACAAAAGAAATTTGGTGAATGGTGATAAAGAGAACTGCACTGATCTCATCAGCCTATTATCGTCTGAGTGTCAGTAAAAAGTGTCAGCTAAAGTTAACCACGTTAACCACGGCGTAACTTTAGCTGACACTTTTTACTGACACTCAGACGATAATAGGCTGATGAGATCAATGCAGTTCTCTTTATCACCATTCATTAAATTGTCATTGTCTGGACTCTCTCTCTCTCTCTCTCTCTCAAAATTCAAAATTCAAGGGTTTATATTTCATGAATGAAATTACCCGTAATATGGAAAATGCAGTAAGTACATGTATATGAAAGTGGAGTGATCATCACCAAAGTTCTAATGTCATAATGAAATGTCTATCTGGAACGCAGGAACATATGAAGGATGATGTCGGAAGATGGCACATAATGATGATGCGTAAGTGAGATAATGTCAACATGGAATCTTGCTATACATAGCATGCATTATAGCATAGTAAGGATAACGAAGGAGAGGAGACTTCATGCATCATTTTGAACTGATATATATATATCAGGTCAAATACAAAAATATTGTAAATCAATGTTTGACATCAACGTTAAAGTTATTAATCTTCATAATTTTTCTTCAATCAGCAACTTCACTACCCATCGCACTTATTACATGTAATTATTTAATGACGGAGATCGGTCAAGCATATTATACACATATCACAAGTCTCTAAACCGTAATAATAATCATAGCAGTTCAGTGATGTCCTAATTGTATTATATGATTACAACAACATCATTGATGCTGTTTTAATCTTTCTATATTATGATAATTACATGAAGGAAGTATATCTCACCTGTAATTCAAATTGGAAATGATTATGAAGATGTTGAAAATATATGATTTGGACCGATCTCCGCGAGCAGTTAATAGTTGGACGACAACGCTTTGACTGGATTTCATTGCTATCTCGACTTGACAGTAGCTGATGAGTATTAATCAAATCTTGCTGCATTTACTATTGAAGCGGTGGTTAGAAGTTGCATTGTTCTTTGTTACTTCCTATTTCTCTGACTTACAGTTTTGCTACGTATTCTTATAGTCTTGATTTTGGTTTGTTCACTGTGATATCGATAGACATGCAAGAGAGATAGAAAGTTCTGTTCCGAAATTGGAAGATATTAATGACATTCCTTAACCATTAACTGAAGTGTTGACTATTTATATATCTATGTATTTCGTGCATCTTTATGTATCAACCTCTGATCTGACTAATGAAAACGCGGCTGGAATTGCATTGTTCTTCATTGTTCACTATTTCTGATATCTATGCAACTTGCAAGGTACAGGTTTTCCTACACGACAACGGCAACTATCGAATCAAGAGCGGCACTTTAATTTCTAAAACGTTAAAAGATAGAATATTACGCCATTTCACAATTGAGAGCGACAACAGTAAATAAACTGCAGCAAAATAGTTCAATTGTGTCTCTATCAGATTAGTGAGCGGTATTTCACGTGAAGAATAAATGGTATCTATTCGGTTTGATCCAAAGCCCTATATAGATGTCTTCACATCTGCTAAATTAACTTATCAATATGGAGCGCCAGCGAATACCTTCTGATGTTAAACGCAGAATCATCATGGCTCACGAAGCCGGAGATGATTATATTGAAGCCGCTCGAGTTCTCGGTGTAAAACGGGGTACTGCGTATTCAATAGTACATCGTTATATACTTGAAGGAGTCATTGAGCGTCCCAGAGGAGGAAGACGACACCAAAAGATGGACGAAGATATGGCAAATACTGTGGTAGAAATTGTTGAATCCCAACCGGAATTCACGTTAGCCCAAATCAAAGCTGATCTACAAGCGCGGATGCCGGACAAGCCATCTGTCTCAATTCAAACTATCAGCACATGTCTGAGAAATCGTCTTATCTTCTTAAAGAAAATGGAGACTGTTCAAGTCAACCGCAATAGCCATGACGTCAAAGTGGAAAGGGCCCAGTATGCGAACTGGTATCTGCACACGATCAGCGCAAACCATCCGCCAACATTTATTTTTGTGGACGAATCCGACTTTAATTTATGGATCAGTCGCACACGAGGTCATGCCAGACGGGGAGAGCGAGCTGTCAGGATTGTTCATGGACAGCGCGGGCGGAATTTTACTCTCATCTTGGCGGTCTCTAATGAAGGTGTCGTCCATCATGAATTCTACGAAGGCGGAACCTCCTGTGAGAGATTTAACTCCTGGCTGGAAGAAGCGTCCGTTGCGACTGGGGCTGGACCTCGTGTATTCGTCATGGATAATGCTCCGTGCCACAATAGAGCCCGTGAAGTCAGTTTGCGAGAGGGACACTCTATTAGGTACTTACCGCCCTACTCTCCATTTCTCAATATCGCAGAGAACGCGTTTTCCATGTGGAAAGCGGCTTTCAAGATAGAAGTAGCTGAGATTCGTGAGCAGTTACACAACTACACTGGACAACAGCGGAATTTGACCTTACTGCAACTCGCCTCCCAAAACATGAGTGCCATCACTGCAAATAAGATGGGAAGGTCTTCCAGACGTATGGGCAGATTGATGCCTAGACTAATTAATCGCGAGGATGTCTTACAAAACCATCAATGAATATTACGGTACTTGTTTTGTTTCATAATGGAATAAAAAATTTCAAGATTATCAAAACTTTTTCGTATTGACTTACCTTTTCGTAAAAAAAAGTTTTTAATGACTTACTGTATTACCTTTATGAATTAAAATAATTATCAAACTTTTCCTTTTGACATATTTTACCTTTTCGAATTAAAAAAATTATCAAAACATTTTGTATTGACTTACCTGTTAAATAAAATATAATTGAATATGAAAAGCCGTTTATGATTTCAGGTTGCCGCTCATTAAACTTATAAATCCATTAATGAACTCACTTATTATCACTACCGATTAAAAACAATATCATTCAATTGAAAACGCTGCTGATTAACAGAAATACCGTTGTTGCATCTTAAAACATATTCTTTAATCTGATATCGTATTGTCGAACTGGAAAACCTGTATTTAGTTAATGAATGCAATTGCCTCGGTACAAGCTTGTCCATCAAAACATAGAAATTTGGTCGATTGACATTCGTTAAAAATGGAATACGCAATTCCCTTACTTTATGATATCGAGGACATGCCACAATAAAATGATATAAATCTTCTAAACAGTTATTATAACAAAAGCTGCAAATACATTCATCGTATTCTCTTCGATTTTTGTATCTTCCAATTTCAGTTGCTAAGTCATGGTTTCCAGTTCTGAATTTCAATATCAGATTCATATTGAATTTTGAGCTATGGCAGTGCAGATAGCTTTTCATTTCACATTTAAATCTACTTAATTCCAAGTATCTTAGTCCTCTATGACTGTGCTTTGCTGAATCAATCCATCTCTCTCGAAAGTAATCTTTCAATCTTATATTAACCACTTTGTTAAAAGTTTTCTTCTCCATTATCTGATTATTAATCAAATGTGTTAGGTTAAGTTTTGTCAGCAGTTCTTGTATTCTCCAACACCAAGTTCCTTTGTAAATCCTATCGTTTACACTGCTATTAATTGTATGGAACATTCTATAAATATAGCTTTCCTTATTCATTCTTTGTATTTTATTCCAATATCTTAATGCTGATTTGTAGAAGTGGAATTCGATAGGTTTTATTCCGAATTCGCCAGTAAGGCAACTCGGTGTAGATAACTTGAGATGAAAATGTGACTTATAAAATTGGTTTTGAATTTTATTTAGTTCCTCTAATTTATTATAAAACAGGAATTCACCACAATATCTCATTTTCGAAAGAGCAAGTGTCTCAAAAGTATCATTGATTACATTGCCTTCAACCTGACCGAATTCCATTAATACTCGTGATGTTGAAAAAGCTGATCGTCTGCCTCTATTTTCTAGTTCCTTTATATGCATTTTATCATTTTTTGAGAAAAACATACCAAGATATTTGTACTCTTTTACTACCTCTATACTTTGAATGGAGTTATTAAAATTAATTTTTACTTTACTATATTGAGTTTTGTCCTTGACCATAATTTTTGTTTTGTTAAAATTTATTGTTAATCCATTATTTAGGCAATATTTTTGTACTAGTTTTATTTGTTTAATGAGACCTGTTTGACTTTCGCTCATTAGTAAAATATCATCAGCATAACTCATGATAGCAATTTTCAGATCCGAAATACATACAGGATCTATGCGTTGCATTTTTTTATCAAATTCGTCTATCAGATCGTTAATGTATAAACCAAATAATGTAGGCGAGAGACTATCTCCCTGAGGAATTCCATTTGCAAGTTCAAAGGGCCTTGTTGTCTCTTGATTGAATAATATTTGAAATTTTTTATTGTATATTAGCCGAATTATCAAGGTCGTTATTTTACTGTGTGGTAGGTAAGTTTCAATTTTTGATTTTAATATTACTTTTGGTATTGAGTCAAATGCCTTTGACAAATCAATAAAGCAGATGTATGGTGGACAACGACTATTTGAATATATTTGAATTACCTCTCGTAATAGTAAAATGTTGTCTAATGCTGAGTTTCCTTTCCGAAAGCCAGTTTGCGATACATGAATAAAATTATTATCTTCCAGCCATTTACAAAGTCTGATGTTGATTATTTTGGTTAGTAATTTTTCAATGCAAGATGATAGATTTATACATCTGTAAGATGATATTAAATTCTTATCACCTTTCTTATAAGTCGGTATATTCCAGCTTATGTTCCATGGTATTACTGCATCATTTAATATGCCATTGAATAAGTGGCACAGAATTTCTGTCATCTCATTAGAATTTTGTTGAAACATTTCGTAAACTAGACCGTCAGGTCCACTGGCTTTTGATTTTCTCGCCCTATTTACTGTTTCCATAATCTCTTGATGCGTTATCTCGCTTTCCAAAATAGGATCCTTGAATTTTGTCATCCTGAGATTTTGTATTTTTTCGGATATTACTATGGATTTTGATTCTAAGACTTGTATCTGTTTATTATTTTGTTCAATAAAATCGGTTGCTTTTAGTGAAGTAATCATTTTTTTCTTCCTTTTTTCCTTGTTTTGATTTATCAGGTCCCAGTATTTTTTCGAATCTCCTTCTAGTTTCGCTATCTTGAGATCTGTCATTTTTCTTGCTTTAAATAACTTTTTCTCTTTTTTTATACAATGAATTGCTTCCTTTTTGCTTATTAACAATAATTCAAGATTATCTATCGTTTTATTTTCCTGCCATTTATTCACTTGAGCTTTATATTCGCGTCTAATCTTCCTGGTCTCGTCTGAATATTTTATAGTTGCCTTATTCATTTTGTTTTTTTGTGATGCTTTTTCATGTTTTCTAGCAAGGCTTCATAAATTTCTGAATTAGTAGCCTTTTGGCCAGCGTTTATATTTTGTAATAGTGAACTACATTCAATTTGAAAGAGGTTCATATCGAAGTTTGATTCTGATTTACTTGGCCACTTGCATGGTCCTTTTATGCGTGTGAAAGGCATTCTCTTCTTATAAGTTGCAGTTTCTAATGGTTTAGATTTCAGATTTATGGTCAATTCTATTCTTATTGGTGAATGGTCTGTATAAAGGGTAGGTTCGTCTATGATCACATTTTGTATATTTTCTACAAGAGATTCCGATATTATAACGTAATCTATTACAGATCTTCTTACTTCCATTCCTTTTAAACAGTGAAAAGTGCATTTCCCGCTTTCAAATCTACCATTTGTTATAATTAATAATTACATATAATTATATAAATACATATATTATATAATTACATATATATTATATAATTAACATTACAGAATTTGATGATATCTTTTCCTATTCCATTTACAATAGTGTCATCCGATTTCCGCTTTGGAATATCAAATTGTTCATTATCAGAAAGCAATCCTATCCTCCCATTTAAATCACCTATCATGATAACATTGCGCATTTTAAATTCTATGATATATTGTTTTATTTTCTCAAAATAATCATTTTCCTTGTAGCGTGACTCTCTGTTTTCTTTGTAGCAGATAATTAGATAGATATCTTCTTTTGTTTTCCTTTGCATATTTGTAAATTTTAAAACCAATAAATTTCCATTTTCGTTTTTTATCTCTTCAAAATTTTTGAATATATTTTGCATTGATTCTTTGATATAAAAGGATACTCCCTTGATATTTCGACCAATAAAATTTTTTCGCTTAACAATCGAGTGGTATCCCATATAATTATCTATCATGGGTGAACTTTCTTCATCTTTCAGGTGTGTTTCTGTGAAGCATATTATGTCATAATCTTTAAAGTCATTAACTAGATCAGAATTTTTGATCTTGTAATCATTCAAAGAGTTGATATTGACATAAAATATTTTTATATGCTCAAAATATTTGTCATTCTCATTATTATCGTCATCTGTCTCCCCTCCTTCTCTACTTACGTTAAAAATAAGGAGCAATTCTGCCGGAAGGTGGATACACTGCGTTGTCACTTGAAGTCTGGTTGCCGCCCTGCTGACCGTGAAGCATACGAGTCGGCACAAATATCGGAAATTGTTCGTTGCTGGGGGTTCTTGTCACCCTGAATCTATCGTCTCTGAGCTGTTGCTGTTGCTGCTGTTGTTGTTCTTGCTGTTGGTAATGCTGATATTGATTGTATTGCGGCTGTTGTTGGCGATATTGTCATTGATATTGATCGTAGAGATGTTGACGAGGTCTCTCTCTCTCTCTCTCTCTCTCTCTCTCTCTCTCTCTCTCGAAGTTTATTGCCCATCTAGTGGGAGCAAACAGGGTACATGATGATTTACAATAATTAACTCAATGTTCGAAAGATGTGACAGTTGACAATGGGGGAAATGGATGAATTGGAAGATAAAAACACACTTGCACCATGATCGCCGTTGTATTTCTTGACTTAACTTGTGATTGAGATGGCTGAAAGAGTCTGAAGTATATACAGTGAAAGTCATAGTGAGTTATGAAATATGATGGAATGAGAAAATGAGACGAATGCAGCAACCACTGATGAGGATGAAGTCTGAAAAAGTCTGAACACCAATGACGATAATGGCATGAGTAAGATGATACATAAGGAACACAGAGGAGAGGATACCTAGCATGTATCATAAATTCATTCATTAATGTAGCATGAATAAATCGAATTCATATAATTTAATTTTAATTTATTAATCAAGTTTATTTGCACATCACACCCAGCAGCAGATTAATAACCCTATTATTATTCCTATTATTAATCGGAGGTGCGGTATAGTTCAATCAGATATAACACTTTGCATCGATGTTGTTGAACACATACCTGGAATGTGATTGAGAAATTATTAGGAAATTAGACTTCAACCCGTGTAGTCAACCGTCCTCCGATTAAGACTTGAAGCGAGTGATCGAGATGAACATCTAATTTGTCGTCGATGTTTGTGAGTAAGTTTCACCACGTCTTAACAATATAGCAATGCAAGTTTGCTAACCATTGTCGGATCTCATTGATTCATTCATTGTGTTTACTCTCTGTCAATTGGCATCATAGAAATCTAACCAAGTTGCATACATTTAATTTAATCTATACTCGGTCTGCACATATTGATTAGAAAAGTCAATCATGTTGATATTCGCGCATTCATATACATCGGTTAGGTTATTATCCGCTATCTATGATTTCATTCTGTATTTAGACGGCGATGTTTCATGTCATTGATATTTTACCAAAATGTCATGTCTTTCTCATTGTTTCATATATCGTAGATTTCTATTCTGCCATCATTGTTGATCCAAAGTCTATGGTTGATCATAGCGTAAACACAAAATTAGACATGTGGTCGTCAACAGTTCGCTGTCTATGTTCTTTTGTTTTTGATGTCCATCGCTCTATCAATATATTCGCTGACTAGCTTTAGGTGTCTGATTGTTAATGAATTCATAAAATCATAGAAATCCGTTCGTGAAATATCTTTAACATATGGAATTAAGGAACTTCTCACATTATCATAGCATGGACACACAACAAAGAAATGAAAGATATCTTCAATCTCATCATGTTCGCATAATTTACAATTATAATCTTTATATGTACTGCGGTTATGATACGTTCCAATTTCTGCTGCTAGTGTGTGATTTCCTGTTCTGATTTTGATGATATTATTAATTTTAGTTTTGTCACTAGTAAGGGTTAGATATTGTTTTAGGTCACATTGAAATCTGCATAGTTCCAAATAATTTAAACCTTTACTGCTATGTTTGGCACTATCAATCCATTCCTTCCTGAAAAATTCCGTTAGAGCATCATTAATTATTTTTTTAGACTTTCCACTGTAATCCAATCCTTGCAAGTCTTTGAATTTGATTTTGTCAAATAAACTGTGCATTCGATCACACCATGTATTACGATAAGACTTGTGGCTTATATCACATTGCATATTTTTGAATATTCGTGTGATTAATCGTGTATCACTATTGACATTTAGCTCAAGAAAATAATTTATTGCTGATTGATAGCAATAAAATTCTATTGGTTTGATACCGAATTCACCGATAACGCAATAATTTGGTGTAGTTATTCTTAAATGGTGAAATCTCTTGTAGAATTGCATTATCACACGATTTAGATCAGTTAAATTTTTATCGAAAAACAGTTCACCGCCATATCGTATTTTCGATATCGTTAACATTTCAAATGCTTCTGTCAATATCCTACCGTCTACATTGTCAAATTCCTTTAACATTTTGGCGGTGACGTACGATGATGCTTTTCCTTTTTTCGTTAGTTCTTCTATGTGCTTTCTATCATTCTTTGTAATCCAGTAACCTAAATATTTATATTCATTCGCAACTTCGATTGGTAATATATCATCCTCATCGTTTAAATGCAGCTTCTCATATTTTTCTGTTTCATTAAAAATCATTATCTTCGTTTTGTTGTAGTTGATTTTTAAACTGTTGCTTTCACAGTATTTATGAAGAAGCTTAATCTGCGTGATGATGCCAGTTTGCGTTTCACTCATGAGTAAAATATCGTCGGCATATATGAGTGCCGCCAGATTCAAATTGCTTATATTTATAGGATCAATCTTATTGATATTTCTATCAAGTTCCATTAAAAAGTCATTCATATAAATACAAAACAGGGTAGGCGATAAACTATCTCCCTGTGGAACACCGTGTTCCACCTGGAATTCGTCACTTTCTATACCATTAAACAGAACTTTATATGTTTTGTATTTTATAATATGTATCAGTAGCAGCAAAAAGTCACCATCAGGCATCATGCATCTTAACTTATTTATCAGTCTACTTTTTAGAACAGAATCAAATGCTTTCGAAAGATCAACAAAGCAGGTGTACAGTGGTTTCTTATCATTTTTATATATTTGTATTACTTCTTTTAAGATCCAGATATTGTCAACTGTCGAATGCTCTTTCCTAAAACCTGTTTGAGATTCATGTAATATCGCATATTTGTCGAGCCAAGCATTTGATCTTTCATTTAATATTTTGGTCAATAATTTTTCAATACACGATGATAAGTTCAAATATCGATAGGAGCAAGCACTATTTTTATTTCCCTTCTTAAAAATGGGGATTATCCAACTGGAATGCCACGGAGTTTGATGATCAATCAATATTTCATTAAAAAGAATATGCAGGATCCTACTTTGGTTCTTGTCATTCTTCAACATTTCGTAGACAATTTCATCTGGGCCGCTGGATTTTGATGTTTTTGACCGCTTTATCGCATTTTCAATTTCCGTCATTGTTATAGTTTGGTTTATACTGTCGTCACTTCTGACAAGTAGAGTTTTATGTATAGCAGTTACGTAGTTTCGATTATCATTTAGATTTTTTATATCAGCATCATTTTTCTGGAGATCATCTTTGAAAGCTTGAGCTGACAATGAAATTTTGTCTTTAGTGCTTTTCTTAGACTTATTCTTATTTAGTAGCTCCCAATATCGTTTAACGTCGTTATTAGCTTTTGCTGTTTTTAGTTCATTTAATTTCGCTTGTTTCAATGTCTTCTTTTTTGATGTTTTTATTAAGTTCTCTTTTTGCTTGCAATAACATGTGTAAATTTTGCTCAGATTTATCAGTTTTATATTTCTCAACAATCTGTTTATATGTTTTTCTGAGAAAACTTAATTCATTGGAATAAATTATTTGTCTATCAGGATTCGTCATGGTAGATAATGATTTCTTATTGACGTCAATCAATTTATCATAAATTTCTGCTTTTTTTAAATTCTTATTTGCTATTTCTTTTAAAAGATTCGTGCCTTTACCTGAAATATTTTGATGAAATTTTTCAATATCATAATTAGGAGACCATTTGAAAGGCATGATCCGTGTCTCATGATTCATTTGTGCGAAATTAACAAATTGTGTATTCTTTGATACAGTATTTAATGCTATGTTCATCTCTATTACCATCGGTCTGTGGTCAGTAAATAATTGAGGTTCCAATATTTCAAATGTTGCTAAATTTTTTAATAATGATTCTGATAGTATTAAGTAGTCTATGACTGATTTGTGACATTTTTCATTTTGCAGTCTGCAGAAAGTGTGTTCGCCTTTTTCATACCTTCCATTGGCTATTATAAGAGATGTTTCGTTACAGAAATTAATCAGTTCTCTTCCTTGCTTATTTACAACTAAATCTTCGGAATTTCTTGATGGAAGATCCATACATACGTTATCATTCAAATTACCTATTCTACTATTCAAATCTCCCAATATAATTATATCCTTCTTTTTAAATTTTTCTATATAGTTTTTTGTTTTATCTAGGTATTCTTTATCTGCATACTTGGATTCTCTGCTTTCTCTATAACATAAGATCATATGTATTCTTTTTATTTCCTTCCATTGTTTGTTTGACAATTCAATTATTATCATGTCACCATTTTCAGATACAATTTTTTCTATATTTAAAATGTCCTTTTTGTGAAACAGGCTGACTCCTTTAACATGGCGCCCTAGATTATTTTTAGTTTTGCCAGATGTTTCTATGATATTGTATTGGTCTATTGTTAAATTGTTGTATTCTGTTAGGTGTGTTTCGGTGAAGCACATTATATCCGCGTTACAGTTAATCTTATTAATGTCTTCAATTTTACTGATATTTAGTCCATTTATGTTTGTGTAAAATATTTTTATCAATTGGATTTGAGTCTCACTTTTTTCTGTCTTCTCTCCTCGGTCACTTCCGCTAAATAAACTGCTGCTGTTGCATACCAACTTGATTAAAGTTAGGATAATGTCCTTGAGCCATAGTTGGAGCGATAGGCTGATGGTATCTAATGGGCGGTTAGAAGTTTTGCTGATTGAATTGCTGCTGTGGTTGATAGCGCCGATTGTAAGGTTAGTACTGCTGGTAGTGTTGCTGCTGTGGTCTTGAGAAGTTTCTTCTCGGTGGGTACCATTGTGATCGATTCGAATAGCAGTTTCTTGCTATATGACCTCTTCGGCCACATGAATGACAGGTTGGCGGCGATCGTCGTTGTTGCTGATGGTACGGTCTCGGATGATATGGTCTTGGCTGGTACACTCTCATTGGTGGAGGTTGTTGGTATGTCGACATTGGTGTAGTTTGATGGTATATCGGCTGGTTTTCTTCTTGCCTGTTCAAACTTTTGTTCATGCTCGTCTTGAGGTCATCGATGACATGCTTTAACACTGCTATCTCGGAACTCGTGTTTTGTTTGTGTGCGTCGACAAGCTTAATCATTTCTTCAATGTCACTATTCTTTATTTCCTTTTCCTTGTTGTTGTTGTTGCTGTTGCTGCTGTTGTTTTGACCTTTTCTTTCCTTCTCTTCATATTCAGTTAGTTGTGATTCATAAACTTCGATTGTTTGGAGAAGATCTGTGTTCTTCCTTTGCATTATCACCAATTCTTCGTTCTGTCTCTCAGCTTCATCTTTCATTTCACTTCTTTGGATATTTAAGTCTTGTGCTGACTTCTTCAGGTCATCTATTTCGCCTTCCATGATTTGGATTCGCCTCCTGTATTCTGTAATCAATTGATCTTTGCCACAGTACTTTTTTACATTTTCTTCGATCATTGCATAGTCTTGTGCATGGATTTTCTTGATGCATTCCACGCAAGTATACTTCCTTTTATACAAATTCTCCTTCACATATTTTACCAGTTCATAGTACGGCAATTCAGTACAGGAATAATGGAGACTCGCTTCGCACTTTCTGCATGCAAGAAAAAACTGATCGTCAATTGCTTTTGTGCATCTGGTGCATTTGTCCTTGGAGGAAATGAAACCAGGATGTTGAGATGAGGATGAAGATGAATGAAGTGGTGACTTGGGCTGAGTGGTCACGGGACTATCTGCAGACATTCTGGAATGTGATTGAGAAATTATTAGGAAATTAGACTTCAACCCGTGTAGTCAACCGTCCTCCGATTAAGACTTGATCTCTCTCTCTCTCTCTCTCTCTCTCTCTCTCTCTCTCTCTCTCTCTCTCTCGCTCTCTCTCGCTCTCTCTCTCTCTCTCTCTCTCTCTCTCTCTCTCTCTCTCTCTCTCTCTCTCTCTCTCTCTCTCTCTCTCTCTCTCTCTCTCTCTCTCTCTCTCTCTCTCTCTCTCTCTCTCTCTCTCTCTCTCTCTCTCTCTCTCTCCTCTCTCTCTCTCTCTCTCTCTCTCTCTCTCTCTCTCTCTCTCTCTCTCTCTCTCTCTCTCTCTCTCTCTCTCTCTCTCTCTCTCTCTCTCTCTCTCTCTCTCTCTCTCTCTCTCTCTCTCTCTCTCTCTCTCTCTCTCTCTCTCTCTCTCTCTCTCTCTCTCCTCTCTCTCTCTCTCTCTCTCTCTCTCTCTCTCTCTCTCTCTCTCTCCTCTCTCTCTCTCTCTCTCTCTCTCTCTCTCTCTCTCTCTCTCTCTCTCTCTCTCTCTCTCTCTCTCTCTC
>CAJQUW010002554.1:0-23185 GCA_907163375.1 Prostheceraeus crozeri | reverse complement strand
TAAATGGCTTGCTTAAGTAGTAAGAAAACGGCGAACACCAGATAGCGCAAGATGGCCGCCGTCGTGTCTGAGTCCCCCCCCCCCTCTGGTCCGCCAGTGTCGTGATGTGCCGGCGAGGTTCCGCTGACGTCCCCCCCCCTCTGGACCGACAGTGTGTGAGTCTCGGGTGTCTGTGTCCGACCGCCTGGTGGACTTGGGCGACCGTCTAGGTTGACCTGGGCGACCGTCTAGGTTGTCTTGGTTAAACTGTGGGATGTTTTGGTGTGTAGTGTCCAAACGAGGCCTCGGATGTGAAAACGGAGGCCAGATTCGGATTCAGCGTGAAATTCTGCATCTGTATGGTGAATTTGAAAGCAATCGGAGATAAAAATTTTTCGCTGACGTCCCCCCCCCTCTGGACAGCTTGCTTCGATCTTGGCTTCTAGTGGACGGATTTTGTCGAGTGAGGTGTCATTTGAAAGCTAAGAGTGAGACAAATTCACTGAAACAAACGGCTTGTTCCTATCTGTCTTCGTTTACATGTGAGACGCCATTTAAGATTTTAGGTCGGAGCTCACCTGAAAAAATCCTAAGTGTCAGAGTGATTTTGTATGGGAAAAATTAAAAATTTTCCAAAGTGTGGAATTTCGACCTGGGACCTTTACCAAAGTTTGTTTCATCAAATTTCGCTGACCCCCCCCCTTTGTTCTAACTTTGGTTCTAGTGGACGGATTTTGTTCGTTCGAGTTGCATTGGAAAGAGGATGAAACACTGCTCGACCGCATTTTTCGTTGCGAGTCAATCGGAGCAGCCGTTCAAAAGTTAGAGCGGTTACAAGATTTTAGGTCGGAGCTCACCTGAAAAAATCCTAAGTGTCAGAGTGACTTTGTATGGGAAAAATTAAAAATTTTCCAAAGTGTGGAATTTCGACCTGGGACCTTTACCAAAGTTTGTTTCATCAAATTTCGCTGACGGCTTTGGAATCAGCTTGATGTTATTGTCCAATGAGGATCATCATCCAATGAGAATCAAGCATTTCTTTATAAATAGCGAGCCTTCCACAGTGAGAATCATTCCATCGTTGAATCACACGAGTGACGGACGCACATTTTCTCTCTCTATTCTATTATCCAACTAAAATGGTAAGTCGCTACTTCCCTCCCTCTCCTCCCTTGAACGTAAACTTAATACAATCTTTTTTCATTTTCAGGCATCTACTCCATCTGCTGCACTAGTAGGACAAAATGACGGTCAAACGTTACAAGGTTCGCTCCGATCAGATCATCTACAACTGAGGCCAGTGGAAGAAACAACCAAGGTACATAATCCTACACCGCTACAGCGTAAATTTAAACAAGTCTTGCGTTATGACGATCATAGCGTAGTACTCCAAACGGGAATGCTCCCTTCCACGGATGTCAAGATAATGCGCAATCAGTATGGGGACTACATA
This sequence comes from Prostheceraeus crozeri, assembly GCA_907163375.1. NCBI lineage: Eukaryota > Metazoa > Platyhelminthes > Polycladida > Euryleptidae > Prostheceraeus > Prostheceraeus crozeri. The sequence goes on along the minus strand of CAJQUW010002554.1, from coordinate 21,753 downwards.
CTGATCCCCGTGAGTACGTACATTCGCCGCCAACTCGATATTATTGAGGAGTACGTGACATTAAATATGGACATTCCTACTCCTCTTGCTCAAGAGTGGAAAGCGAGAGATGACAAGGATACTCCCTATAGAAAGATTTGGGATGGTAATCAAATTTGCCTACCGGTATCACATTGGTGTACTTACTATAAGAAGGAGGGAGATCATTCAACAATCATCACATGCGACGAGCTCGGAGAAGGTACTTGGGATATCCTTTTCAAAGTGAATGGACTATATTATGGTCAGCACAAAGATAATAAAATAGCCTCTCTCTCCATGCATATGGAATCCATCCTATATATTCCAAAACCAGCCAGCGTAGATGACATAATTGATCAAATCCTCAACAGCAGTGGTACGAAGCGCAAGTCGGAGAAGAATGCTACATCAAAACGCAAATCAAAGAAGGAGAATTACTAGTCCTTTCCTAACTCTACCCTATGACAATTCGCTTATGTGCTTTGAGTGTCGTAGACGTGGTCTTATTAGATACATTTTACTTCTTCGTTGCCATCATATCATTTGTGTATTTTGTCGTGAAAAGCATCGATGTAATTCTTCATTTTGTAATATGTTATAGAACGCTTCCTTAGATGTGTAAATTTCCGTTTTAGGCTTCTATCATCATTTTTATGGATTGTGAGGGTGAACCTGTACAGGAGCTCAGTGCTATTGCTATGAACAATTGGACATATCAGATTGTTAGTGTCTATCATCAACATGCCAACTGCGATCCCAATGTTGATCAATGGGCGAGAAAACACATTCATGGACTTAATCTGAAATATTTGCAAGACTATGGCTTTTCTTGTGAGAGTGCTCTTCTTATTGACTTTAAACGATGGTTAGCTGCTTTCAATGTTATACGCATCTTTTGTAATAATCCTGGTAAGGAGAGGAAAGTATTTCCCAATCTAATCATTGATGATATTTTGCTCCCGCCTTGGGATAGTAGAGTGAATCAACATTATCATGAAGTCACGAAACGTTTTAAGGATTTGTGTGTTCCTATTTTGTCTGTTCGTTGTAGTAGCTACGTTCATAACCAATGCTTCTTTCCTCCTTACCTCAACACTGCCAAAGTCCTGTATGGTTATCATTGCTCGCTGTATGATAGTTATCAGCTGTATCTATTTTATCTCTTTCAAACCATTGATTTATAATGCATGCTTGTTACCGTTATTCAATAAATGTTACTATGAGAAGAGTTGTTGTTTTCATGCAATGGATGGGTTAGATAAAGGGCGATCATGTCTTTCTCAAACGACTGCGGAACATTACGTTTTCATAGGCAAAGTTTAAAAGGAGCTGTTCAAGATTATGTGATAAATTTTCATAAAGATGAGACTGACATCGAAGCAGTGCTCGATGATGCTAGCACTCTATTTCTAGAGTTAATGAATACATTCTCTGATAGCATTGTCATGGCGCGATTAGTTGCGAAAATTAAGTTTAGTCATTTTGGAAAGGAAGAGGTGGAAACTCGCTCTTTCCATTTTACTTCTTATTCAATGGAAGTGGTAGATCACCCCGAAGAATTTTTTAAAAGACATATGATAAAAATTGCTGAACGTCTTAACGCATTTAACCATCATGGTAGCAGTCTAGTGATTGAAGCGATTTCAGATATTCACATTCAACTTTCCATAAAGAAAAATTGAAAATGCAGTGGTACTTGATTGTAGCACAACTGGTTTTCGAGCTATGTCTGCTCACTCTCGAAGTATATTCCTTCTGTACATGCGTCTATTATTTAGAAAAGGCTAGCAAATTCATATCTTCAAAAAGACTTGCTATAGACATCAGTAACGGTGAAACTATGTGTTGCGATGTATGTAAACGAAAGGATGGAAATGAAAAGCGCATCTTCAAGAGATGTAAGCATGCTTTTTGTCAACGCTGTTTCATACGTAATTGCATTCAACTTTGCCAATGTAACCACTGTGATATTGCTCATTTCGAGTGTCACTTATGCCGCAATAGTTAGTACCTATGCAAATGTGGTAAAGATAGGTTTTAGCAAAGACTAACACGGAAAATGGCGAAACGTAAAATGACGAAACGTAAAAGTCAAAAGTTTTCTTCAGCCATTCAAGCTCTCCGACGAATGAAAGCAAATCAGCGATACAATGCTATACGACATGCTAACGATAAATTCATTTGTGAAATTATTTCTCATGTGAGAAAGTTGAGGACGAAGAAATTAGCACCAAAACAACGAAAGTTACTTAAGCGATATGCTACAAAATTGCGTTTCATCTCCAATCCTAAAGTCGCCCTTCAAAGAAAGAGGAAAACTCTAACACAAAAGGGCGGTTTCCTTTCAGCAATACTTCCAATGATAGCTCCTGCCGTGGGCAACCTATTGGGAAATATCTTTGGCTCTAAGCGTTAATTATGCAAATGTTGAGTCTCAAAGTAATAAAATGGATTTCAGACTTCAATGCGATAAAGTTCTGACTGTATCAGGTCCATCTCATGCAGGTAAAACTGTTTTCACGCTGAATTTATTGGATAAAAGAAGGGAGTTGTTTAGGGAACCTATCAATCGAGTGATTTGGTGTTATGGTATTTATCAACCGTCGCTGTTTCAGGAATTGCAAAGTCGCAACTTTATTCGACATGAAGGAATTATTGCAGTGGATAAACTTCAGTCTAATGATGTTGTTGTATTGGATGATTTATTAAAAGAAAGTAAGAATTCAAAAGATGTTACAGATATGTTCACTCGCGCAGCACATCATAAAAGGTGCTTTATCATCTATATCACACAAAATTTGTTTCCTGATGGAAAAGAAGCTCGTACACGAAACCTGAATACACACTATTATGCTATTTTCAAGAATCCGCGAGATAAAAGTCAATTTGAAATTTTAGCGCGACAAGTTGCACCAAGAGGATCAAAAGCCTTAATTGAAATTTTTCAAGCAGCTACTGAAAAACCATACGGTTACTTATTCATTGACTTTACGCAAGAGTGTCCGGAAGAATTTAGATTTCGAAGTGATATTTTGAAAACTCCCATGATTATCTACAAACTATGAGTTCTTATTCTCGCATGATTGTTATTCCTCAGGATGAATATGTACAATTGACTGCCATGCAGCAAGTAAAGCAACCTCTTGCAAATCAAATGTATAGGAAAGAATTAGATTATCAGCAAAATGTTCACATCAAAGATCCACATCGTGCTGTATTATTACAATCGGAAACTGTTGAACAATTGAAAAATTTGAAGAATAAGATGCGTGACTCTGTGTCGACTGCTACACCTTTAGCATCTCGTGCACATGCCATATCTCTTTTCAACAGTATTGAACCCCATCTCAATGTAAATGATAGAGGAGAAATCATTACAGATGAAAATAAAGTGATTGATGCTTCACGTTATGAAGACTTGATTCAGTATGCGACACGTAGAAAGCGCCGTCAAGGCTATGTTCCACCTGGGTGGACATACTTTCTTAAACTATTGAAAAAGCATAATGTGCCAAAATTTGCTTTGAATAATGAGACATTGAAAGAACTTGATTCAACAGTGGCTACTACTCCAATGCTTCAGACGATGAAAATGCCAACAAATTGGTTTAAGACGTCACCTTCTACATCCCCTCCCACACTCACTAAGCAAACAAGAGGAAGAACTCGACGTAGATCTACGACACCACTAAAACTAGTAAAAGGAAAACGTAAAACAGCTCCTCCCAAGAAATACATGTTCTCAGACTATTAATATGAAGCAGATGTGTTGCTTGCCATGTAATGAGCCGCCAGAGGTGAATGTCGTTGTCACTTGCACTTGCTGCGCCAGCTCTCATAATGAAACCCCTAAGCAATGTGAACACGATCGCAAAACCGCTAAAGCTAAATGCTGCAGTTGTTGTAAATGTAGAAAGGCAAGAAAACAAAAAGATGAGAAGGAGGAAAAAGAGTCAGTCGTCATCGACTGAACGTTTGAAGTCAATCTATTATGATGTAAAACATCCGGCAGGATTTGCATCTATCAAGAAATTATCAAAAGCGAGTGGTCTTCCACAATCACAAGTGAAACGATGGTTAAAGGGTCAGGCTACCTATACACTCCACAAACAAGCGAAAAAGAAGTACCGCACCCGCCATTATATTGTTCATGACATCGATGAACAGTGGCAAGCAGATTTGTGCGATGTTGCCTCCATTTCAAAACATAACTCGGGTAATAATTTTATTTTAACCGTCATTGATATTTTCTCGCGTTATGCGTGGGCTCAACCTTTAAAAACTAAAGAAGGGAAAGGAGTAGCAAAAGCATTCCAAACAATTTTTCGAGAAGGTCGCATTCCAAAAAGAATTCAGAGTGATCAAGGAAAAGAGTTTGAAAATCAGCATGTGACAAGATTATTTGAGAGGCATGACATTGAGTTGTTTAGTGTAAAGAGCGCTTATAAAGCTGCACTCGTTGAACGTTTTAATCGCACATTAAAAAATCGCTTGTGGCGACATTTTACTGCCAACTTGACACAAAATTGGACAAAGGTTCTACAAGATACACTCCATGCCTACAATCACTCTATCCATCGTTCTATTGGACTCAGACCAGTAGATGTAAATGCTGACAATGTAGATAAAGTGCGCGAATCATTCCAACGTAAACGCACTCATGTGAAAAGTGATGTGAAAATTGGCGATAAAGTTCGTATCTCAAAAGTGAAAAGTGTTTTTGCTAAAGGGTACCTCCCGAATTGGACAGAGGAGGTATTTACAGTATCAAGGATTAATCAAAAAGACTCTCCGACCACCTACAAGTTGAAAGATTACGATAATGAAGAAATTGAGGGTAGCTTTTACCGCGATGAGATTGAGGTAGTCACTGAAAGTGAAACATATTTGGTAGAGAAAATCATTCGATGTAAAAAACGGCAAGGTGAAGAATGGTGTCTTGTTAAATGGAGTGGTTATCCTTCAAGTATGAACTCTTGGATGCGTCGTGCCGACATCTTTCATCTAAGTGATCGACAGTGATTCATGCAAAGTTGTAACTAACAATGTTTAGGGTTTGAGCTATGAATCCAACTGCCTCATTTTATTCACGACCCTCCTATGTAAGTGGTGGAGGACAAATTTACATCGGCGCTCGCCGCCAACGTGGAGGTAGCATACTTGGTGCACTGAAATCTGTTGTAGCACCTCTCATATCCAATGTCGGTAGATCTTTAAAACGAAATGTTTTAAGTAATGCCGTTGGCTTTGCTGGTGATGTTGCTAGTGATCTTTCCAGAGGTAGAAGTTTTAAGAGCAGTTTGTTGAATCGTGGAAAGGAACGCGGTTTAAAAACATTGAAGCAGACCTTTGCTGGTGTTACTCAAGGAAAGAAATCACCTAAACGAATGAAAAAAGGAAGGAGGAAACATCGCGGAGCTGGTAAGGTGCGATCTTCAGTCAAAAGGCATTCACGCAAACGTCGCAGAGGCTCTAATCATTCATCAGGCGCTAAACGACGACGCTGCTATAACTTCTAATCATGGAGTGTAAAACTTCCGGTTTTTGTTTATTCGATCAACAAGCCATACAGACAGATATTCTTAGTTCAAGTATTGTAGATTATCATCCTCGAACAGCTGAGAATGCTGGCCCCATTGAATTTGTTATTCCTGGTGGTAGTGATGACTACATAGATTTGAGTTATGCGATGCTTGATTTGAGGTTTAGAATTCAGCAAGCAGATGGAACTGCTATTGACGATACACATAAAGTTGGACTGAACAATTTACCATTGACTACATTACTTCGTGATGTTTCTCTAACGATTGGAGAGCAGCAGGTGGAAGGTGGTCAAAGCGATTATCCCTATAAATCATATTTCAATCATGTATCACAGTTTCATCCAGCAGCACAAAAAAGTCATATGGAAGCCATGGGATGGTACAGAGATGAAGCAGGAAAATTTGATGTTGAAACAAACAGTGGCTTTGTAAAGCGATCTGCTATGATTAAAGATAGTAGAGTATGTCAGCTATATGGTCCGCTGAATTTAGACTTCTTTAGACAGTCAAAGTTTTTACTGTGTAATACCAGCATGCGACTCAAGCTGACATTGAATAAGCCTGAATTTGCGCTAAATGCATTTGCTAAAGTTGACAATTTTAGAATTCATGTGGAAGATATTGCACTTTACATTCGTCGAGTAGTACCGAATCCAAGTGTCATTAGAGGGCATGCTGAAGGCCTTAACCGCCAAAATGCCATTTACCCCGTTCAGCATACAAAGCTTCTCACCTTTACAATTCCGAAAGATCAAAAGAGTTTCATGAAAGATGGCCTCTTTCCATCGGAAGCACCGAAGCTCCTCATGGTGGCAATGGTTGAAAATGATGCATTTAATGGTAATATAAAGAAGAATCCTTTCAATTTTAAACACAATCAGTTAAGTGAAATTGCTTTACGTGTAAATGGTGTGAGTCATCCTGGTCCACCCTACAAACCAGATTTTGCTTCGGATCAATTTATGCGCAGTTATGTTGATTTTATGGATGTTTTTGGCTTTTACAATACGGATGACACCAACGGACTGACTATGAAAGAGTTTAAGAGTGGATATACTATTTATGCATTTGATTTGACTGCTGACAGCGATATTAGTGCACCCTATCGTCAAGCGAACGTGCCTCATAATATTCGTTTGGATTTGACGTTCAAAAGAACACTACCTGAGACGATCAATGTATTAATTTATGCAGTCTTCGATTCAAATATTGAAATTACAAAGTATCGTGACGTGATTCTTCAGTATAATCGTTAATGAGTTGGCTGACTGCTGACGATATTAAGACTAAAGTGCAGCGTAATGCAGACGAAGCGACGTTGAAAGCTTTCGATAATGTCTATTCACTCGATACCTTACCACCTGCAGTAAATCACTATCCCATCTTTATTGTGCTAAACACTCATTCACAGAATTTAGGCGGTGAGCATTGGAAAGCGATCTTTATTGGAGAAGACCGACGTGGTGAACTATTTGACTCTCTTGCTCAACCTCCAAATATACCAACACAGCAGTGGTTGAGAAAACATACGCGTCAATATCAGCGAAATGAACGCATACTACAACATCCACTTTCATCAACGTGTGGTGCTTTTGTACTGTACTTCATCTTAAGACGTTTACATGTATCTCGATTTGCATCTGTTATTCAAAACTTTTCATGTAATCCATCCTCTAATGAAAAAATGATTTGTAAGTTCTATCATGATTTGAAATAAAAACATCATGTTGGAAAAATTGTTTTTTATTTTACAATCCGCTGGGTACGTACATACTCAATGAGATAGTCTAGGATCATATTTGCTTGTACATGAGATTTTAGTCCAGTAATGATCACTTTACTATTATGAAAGATTGCCACATGCACAGGTAACCAACAACTAATGAGAGCTGCAGGAAAAAGTTCGGGTTCATAACACAAACTGTAACTGCTGGTACGAATCTTCAAAAATGATAGACTGTCACTCAATTGAGTAGAGATCACCATATTGTCCACAGTCAGATTCGACATCACACACCTCTCCCTCTTCCATATCCGACGTAGTAGTCTTTGTAGCTCTAAGCGCATTGACTGCGCCGATGAATGAGAAAGGGCGCCGAGAATCTGTACAGTCCCATTTGGGAAGAGTTGAAGATTCCGTGAATTGTTCATCTTCACCACTAACATTTGAGGACGACCCGGGTAATACTTGCTGTTTGGAAGCTGTTGGTGTAATGTTGTGAGATCGATTTTGGTGTAGAGTCTGAAGCGACGGAGAATGTTGACGATGGTGTAGCGATGGCGCTTCATGATGAAAGAATGAGTAAATTGAGCGATGTACCTTCCTTTTATACTTTTCCCAACTACCTTGATGAAATGTGAAGTTAGTATGAAGTTGGGAATGATAGAGTTGAATTCGCCGATTGTTGACGCGCAACCAGATGCGATTTCCAATACGTGAATGTCTTTTCATATAGAAGTATTTTAAATCCTTCATGATATGATGTAGAGATTGAAAATGGCGATAAGATAAAGCAAACTCTCTTCTCACATTTCCAGTTGAATCTTTGAAATAGACGTTTCGATCATGATCCGTTTCAATACGTTGTAGGGAATCTAATTTCCAACTCATGGTGCGTGATAGTCATGTCTGATTAAGATTTGCATAGTAGGGCGATGAACTCACGACGAATAAATGTCATGATGGAGCGATGTATGTATCTTCTATACTTCTCCCAATTGTATTTGCGAAATGAGAAACAGTTTGCGGAATGAGAATGGTAGATTTGAATTTCATTTCTGTAATGTTGAAGCCAAACTTGATCACCCAGGGAGATGAATCTTAATGTTTCAAAATATTCCAAATCCCTCATGATATCATTGAGGTTGACAAATTGTCGCCATGTTAATGTAATTCCTCTTGATGTATGACCATGAGAATTTTTGAAATGTACGTTTCCATCACGATCAACTCTGATATATTGTAGAGAGTCCAAAATCCAAGTCTTCATGATGTTATGCAAAGTTGCAGATTAGCAATATAAAAATGTCGTTTTATCATATTTTGCTTAGCAATGCGGCTACAAAGAGATTTACTAGTAATCGAGCCGCACTCTTTTCTACTCCCATTGATCATGCACAACAGCTAAATGGGAATTGGGAAGTGGGTGTCACTCAACTTGTTTATAGCAACTGTGTCTATACTTTTGATCATGAGGTGATGACTATTAATATGAGACGTACAGCTGCTTACCAATGTGAAAAGGGCTGCCGAGTATACATTCCACAGTGGCCAAAGAAAGATCTCTTATCATGTAAAAAGTTTATATATGATTTCTTGAATAAAGCGTGTAAACATATTGCCCAATTTACTCCACACAATGATGATTATACTTATATACATCATGTAGTTGAGAAAGATTGGATTGTTGGTTTAAGTCCAAGTTTAAGAAATGATTTAGGTTACCTCGCTAGCGCCTTGACAAGCTATGATAATTTTAACGTTAATTACCACATAAGTGCTCATAAACAGTTAATATATCGAGAGGAAGCTTATTATGTAGATCTTATTCCAAAAAATGAGAAGACGTTGGTGAAGAAGATTGTGATTAAGCCAAGAAAGACAAACATGACTCCTGAAACATTATTGAAGAAATTTAATTATCTCCTTCGAGTTGATGGTAAACAAGTGGCAACATTGACTTATATTAAATCATCTAATCATATTGCAATAAGTAAATTAAATGATGATGATCTAGTATTAATTTGTTCAAAAGATTTTCATCAGTTCTTGCGACATCATTCTGCAGCTGTTCATGGAAAATTTAATATGCAACATTTACCATGTGAAAGGTCAAATCAATTTGATACAGAATGGAGCGTATCTTTATACAGAAAGTGTGTAGAGCCTTTCGGTGGTATCTTACATGAAACAAGAGTGCTGATGCCTCGCATCATTACTTCAGTTAAATTGGTTGTAGATTATTTAAATGAAGTGATTAATGACCAACATATTTCATTTTCTGAAAAAGAAGGTACTTTGTCTCTCACTATAAGTGGAAAAGGTATTGAACTAATTATGGATAAAACTCTAATGGACATTTTGGGTTTTGACCAAAATATCTTTAAAAGTGGTACTGTAACCAAAGCTAGCGCAGACATGTCGCTATCGCGTCGTATTAACTATTTTCAGATATATTCCAATATTGGTGAAGATGTACGTGTGGGAGATGTTGAAGCTCCATTGCTAGCAATGATACCATACCAGCCAAAGAGCTGCAGTATTTTATCTGAGCATACTTTCAAGAAAGTGCATTATACAAAGCTGAAATCAAACTACATCCCACAAATTGATATTGCCATTTATGACGATGCTGGTGCGTTGATTCCTTTTCATAAAGATGCTGTGACAAGTATCACACTCCATTTCCGAATGAAGAGTTAATGCAAACGTATGCTAATATATTTTTCCAATGTGAATAATATGGAAAGTGAAAATAAGGACTCGTTTCTAATCTACTTGCCCAGTAATGCTTCTATGAATAAATTTCCCAAAAATAAACCATCAGACTATCGAGTAGAATTAAATCGCCCACTGCATTTAGAAGGTGAATGGGAGGTTGGCGTTTCTAGTATTTGCTATGATAGCAATATTCAGAATGTGAATGATTTGGAAGAAATGATATTGACTCCTCGCACCCATGATGGAATAACGATGAATAATGCATTTCAGTTCCCATACAATTTAACATCAGATGGAAAGTGGAACTATGAATGGATTCAGATAAAATCAGATTCTTATGAGCCATTTGGGAATGAGAAAATTATTAAGGCATTCAACAGTGGTAATACTTCCATCATGAAGAATAAAAATCAGAAAGCTTATGAGTTTACTATCTATCATTGGAGTGGGAGACAGTTCCTCCGCTTTCATTCTTTTACTAAAGGTCTTACGCTGAGGTTGGATAGTGAATTCTATCCGCATCTCGGTTTTGGTCATGGACTACATCTAACGTCAATTGCTACTGCAAATGTTAGAAAAGTTTATTCAAATCGAATCAACAAATTTCATTATAGATTTAAAATATTTGATGAAGATGTTGTAGAATGCGAAGAACGCATCATTTTGAAAAAGCGTGGTGTTCAACCTTTATCACTTATTGAGTTAGTAAAACGATGGAATGAGACTGTGGGTAAGAAGTATGGAGAGAAAATTATGGCGGACAAAAATAAGTTGGTTATTCAGAAATATAATGACAAACTTACAGTTTATTTCTCTCCAACCTTGCGTCATTTTGTAAGACATTATACACCTATTATTGGAAGCGGTGTGGTGTATGCTTCTCATGAATATCACACTAAAGCTGATTCAGTTAATGATGAATGGTGGGTGGACATCTATGGCGATCGCATCAAGAAAATTTACCAGTCTTATGAAGAATCTAAAGTTGCTATCAATATAATGCCGCGTCTATATCATACAGTTGAAAGCTTCATTCATGTAGTAAATCCTTATATACAACAGAAGTTGAAGCATGTGATGAAAAGTAAATATGATGTAAAGACACACCACATTTCGTTTTCAATTGAAAATCAACGCGTTGTTCTGAGACTGGGTGATGACATTCAATGTCAATTGAGTAAAAATTTGAAAAAACTCTTTGGTTTTTCAATGCTACAAACTGTGTTTGCTGCTGCGCATACGATTGGTATAGAAACACCAATGACACTTGATAAACATGAACAGCACCTTTACATTCAAAGTGATTTGATTCTACCTATTTCTGTTGGTGAGAAAAAAGAATACATTTTACGTGATTTCATTCATGATAAAGACGCTTCATATGGAATAGTCGAGAAGATGTTTGAATCTATTTTCTATCATCCCGTCGTCAAACAAACTATACCCTCTATTGCTATCAAAATTACCAATGGTTTACAAGAGTGCATCCATGTGAAAGATACTAAATCCCTCATAACGTTAGTGTTTCGGAAAACAAAGTGAAGTCTTTATACAACATTTATTGAAATATGTACATGAATGTGAAGGAATAGACTTTATACAACATCCACTGAAAATATATACATGAGCGCACTTCAATAAACATTGTTATATACAAAAAGTCTTTTTACTTCGTGAAGGGTGGAAATATACAGGGATAGGAAAAATGTCTTTCAGTGGAAAAGTCATCACATGGGGAATGTACAGATGTGGACACATATTCACAAGGAAAAAACAATCTCATGCGATACATAAAACAACAATGTTTATCTACAGAAATCAACATCAAAATACTAAGTTAAGGATGATTATGCTAAGACGTCTCCTGAATGTGGTAGTGTGAGTTTAATTCTTTTGGGTGGTGGTATGTTTGTGTCAGGATGTCCATGTGGAAGAGATATGTTGTGTTCTAGCCAGCACCTCTTATCCTCCCATGCTGAAAGCGCCCGTTTCCTAAAAGTATGAGTTTTGATCTCATGCGACTTAGATTTTAAGATTGTCATATTGACAAACGTTATATTTTTATTTCTATAGGCTTTCCTGAAATTCTTATGTTTCATGTTAGAGACCAATGATCTTGATATGCCTTTAGCGCGCTTAATGCTATCATCACTATCCTTTAATTTCATAGAATACATTTTAGGGCGGAGGAGAATCATTTCAGCTATCTCCTTCCCTGCTGTCTCATCCTTAAAGCAGCCAAGTTTTGCCTTATTTTTGATGGAGTATAGTGGATGATTAGCAGGATAATTTGATGTATCAAAATATCTTTCTAAAGATTTTCCTACTTCATTAAAATTTAAATCTTTTTGAGTGGTAATACCTAAAAAGAAACTATCTGTGTCACCACCCAACAAACGAACCTCTTTTACGAGAGGACACGGTTTTAGTATTTTATAGAAGAGTTGATACATTTCAAGCTTGGAGTAATCTAGAACAGCTTGACCAATATAGATGGGTTTGCACAACTCAACTTCAGATTTTATCATTTTAATACCTACAAGATCCTCATCGATTATGTCTCTATCGATGAATAGAGGTGATGAGGTCAATTTGTGATACTTTTGATCATCATTAACTAGTTTGTAGTTTACGCGCTTTCTAACATCCTCCATCGTCTTACCAAATAGACTGTTGTTCTTATATTTATAAAAATCTTTTTCAAAATTATTTTGGGCTAGTGCACGTTTCTGACTGTTACTATCTATGTAGGGTTTGAGGAAGGCTTTCTGTCTAAATTTAATAATGCGGTGAACTCTTTTTAAAATCATGCCCATTTCTAAATAAAATTTTAAGATGCTAAAGTGGACTAGATAGTTTTCCTTATCATATTGAGTGAGTAAAAGTTTGCGGCAAGGCTTATACTTGGGTTGTCCACATGATTCTAAATCTTTATGAAATTGTTTCATAAAGTCGGAAAACATATCTTTACTCACTTCACCTGATTCGGGTGCGAGTGGAAAATCTACGGTTTTATGTTTAATATTATTTGGATAGATTAGATCTATCTCAAAATAATATCCCCAATCACCTTCATCTGGAATTGCTAGTATGTTGGAAGGGTTGGAGAAATGTTGAATTTCACTATCATCTAACCAGCTAAACTCAGAGTGAGGTAGCGGTTTGGATAATGAACTACCATACAAATTATTTTGGTCATAATACTTCAGATGAGTCTGGTCATTACCTACTATTTTTGATTTTAACCTATGTTTATTTACAAATGTGAGACCACCGCGAATTCCTCGCTCAAATAAATTATACATCTCTGGATCTTGTAAGAGATGAATGGTCTCACCAGTCATTTTAAAAGCAGACTTAAATGACATGGCTGGCAGACTGACAAAGTGGACGGGATCTAACTTATCTTCTTCTAATGCCACTCGTCGAAACTCCTGAAATACATCAGCCAGCAAAAATACATCTAACTTAAGGTAGGCAATCATATATTCACCAAATGTATGGCAGTCAAATTTTATCCATGCATCTTGTGCATGATCATAATCTTCGGTCTTACATTCTGCGCCGGTCAAATCATTTTTAAATTTATCTATGGGCGGAAGAGAAGTCTCGCCGAGTTTACTAATTGCATCAAAATATGCATATGGAAAGACTCCTTTCCGTGTGATGACTTCATCGGTTAGATTTGGATATTGTTTCTTAAGATTTTGTGTTAGTGGAAGAGACTTTAGATTTTGCACGAGAGAGGCCAGTGATGCAGTCATAAATTGGTAGGAATCTAAAAATTTTATATCAAAATAGACCGTCTTATTTTCTTTAGTTTTATCGACAGGCACTTTTGCTGTCATGGCCATAAACTTCTCTCTCGTTTGTGCTATTACATCAAGCTTCCACTCTTTCATTTGACCTAAACCTCCTTTTATTATCATATGGCTGTCGTAGCCCTTGAAATTATGGAAAATGACGGGTAATGTACGCCGCTTCATCCTCAGCGAAAAATTACATTTTGAACAGAGTGCGTTTCTAAATTTACCAGTGATGTGGTCATGGTCGCGCACTTTCTTAATCTTATCATCGTCAAATGTTTTCCTACATTTGGGGCAAACGTTGCAACTATCAAATTTTGCTTGATCATCTGCTGTCATATGCAATGATCTGCGATAGAGTTCACCATCATACTTTTGTTGAAATTTTACAGCCTGTTCGAGGAATTGTAGGAATTGGTAAATACAATCCTCACCTTGCCAGACGTGCATTTTATTTTTTCTATTTTGGAAATGGTCATGCCATACTTCATAGCAGGAAATGGCTGCTGGTCGATGGATGTTATCATCGATATAACATTCGATGTCAGCATAGATGACACGAAGAGGACTTAGTTCATCGCCATTCTCTCTATATGAAAACTCCTTATCTTTGGGCATGCGTTCCATTTGCAGTTTACCTCGCTTACACCACTCATAATGAGTTTCAAATTTGTTTTTACTCCTAAAGTTCCGAATGCATCTGTCACAGTAATAAATCTCTGATGAGGTAGAATTTCTTAAGTGGTGGTATAAGCGAGAGATTTTGGGAATGCCGCAGTAGTGCCATTCCTCACTATCATCCTGTCTTACTAATAAAAGGTTGACAACATGATCATAACAACTCGAACGCGAGTTGTAGCGCACACCCTTCAATCCCTTTTCCCAAACATGGAGAACTATTTTAATGTTGTTCAATTTTTCAAATTTTTCTATATCTTTAATTTTCATATCGTCACTATTACAGTCATCGAAGTTTAATTCATTCTCCCACTGCCTATAGCTATATGTACGATTTCGATTCGCATTGATGTCATTATAGTGGAGAATGGAGAGGACAGCATATTTAAAACATTGCGATTCGCAATCGACATTGATGACTGCTGTTTTGTTTTTTAAATTTTTTGGAAGTTTAAAGGAGCCTCGACCACTATGATTTCCTAATAAACTGATTTTAAATAAGGCGGACTCAATGCCGTCAAAAATGAGACCGCTATCGCGCTCGTTAAATTTATCAATATTTAATTTTAATCCTTGGATGTGAAAATTTATCCAAGACTCATAGTCTACAACCTCGGTTGCAGGAGAGGAGGGTATGTGAAACTCCAACCTCTCTATTATTTGTCCAGTATGGTGGTCGATTTTTACATATTTTATTTTAAGATAGATGAGCGCCTTCATCCTAAAATTGTCTAAATTGTTGAAGAGCGCTTCTATCAATGATGAATTTTGATGAAACCATTCCTCAAAGTTAGCAATGGTTTCTGAGGAGTCCATCTGGTAGTTCCTCACTAAATTATTTATGGACACTTCAGTGAGTCGGATAGAGGAGGTACCGTTGGTGTAGCTATCGTTCGTGTGTGTATGTTGAAGTCTGTGCGAAGATAGTTCAAAACGTGTCTCGAAAGACTGAGCGCACAAGTCGCAAGAAAAGGAGACGACGTTAACAGAATCATCCCCACCTCCGGAGATTGATGCCGGCTTAGGTCGACAAACACCTCGCTTGATGTGTCGGGTGAGATCCCATTTCCTCGTGAAGATGTGCCCACAGTCAGCACATTCCCACTCGTTACCATGTCGCGACAGTTCTGAGCTGGAACTCACATCACCTGAAAGAGAAATCATTCTATCATCTCTGTTCAAGCCTCAGTGTATTGTTGCAACCTACCTTGACTCAATAACTCTAAACTTTCCTCGAGAAGGGAGGGCGTTGGTGATGAAGTTGATGCCTGAAATTGAGGAAGATGCTATGAACCACACGTTTGAGGGAGATGAGAGAGGAAATCTTCAACTTACCATTTCAATGAAATCAAGTTTAAGGTTGATGCTTCAATAAGATAGAGACTTCACTCAATTAATATGTCTCAAATTTGGAATTCACTTGTACACCTCAAATAATAGCAGAATTCGCTAGAGAATACTTCACTTATACGTCTCAAAGACAGAGTGAAATGACACGGATGTCACTTTGCTTATATCCTTTCATGCTCATCATTCATTGGCTGTTCATTCTGATTGGTTGCTTGTTGATACTTAAGAATTAGAAAAATGTTAAAGTTATCATTATTCAAAGTCAGCATTTCAAAGACAACATGACAAGTCCTCCAACAACACCAAATACCGCATTGGAGTTCTCCTCTCCATGCACATCAGCAAAGGTGCTCGTTACACCAAATGCACCAAGAAAGGCGAAGGTGGAGAAGACATACAATCTCGACAATATACGAAAGTTATCGGAGGACGATGAAGAGGAGTTGCCCGACCTAACAGGCATACGGTGGAAATATTTACAATATGATGTCGAAGGGGTGATGGAGATGACCAGCAAGTCGCAGTTGCATCAAATATGGGAGTGGTACACCCCTAACTCCCAACCGCGAACCGTGGCGGAGTGGGCGTACATTGACAACGTGAGGGACGCTGCAGAAGAACGTTTAAAGCAGCTCAACTGTTTTTGTGATCTATGTGAAGTCAGACTCTGGGACGATATTGACGATGAAGACCTTTTAAAATACATGCCATAATAAATGTTTATTTCGTATTATCTTTGCTTTCATACTGACTTACTTGAATGGGGCTTTAGTGAATAATTTAACCATGTATACTTTTTCATTTGGAAATAGTAGCACGCTTAGTTTAACTTGCAAATCTTATAACATTTCATATGGGTGATAATGGTAGATGAAATAGTGTTAAATAAAATTAAGATAGCTTACATGATTCTGGGATAGCAATCGACTGCGATCCATGTGTAAAGAGCTTGTTAGACTATGGAAGAGAGAAGTGTGTTATGTTGCGTGTGGCGCGTGAGTGTCCTCCCTTTCATTCCATTCATCAATTCGTCTCATTGATAGAGACAGGTAGAACTCATGGCTCTCATAACGTATGCAATGGAAAGTTTTAGGCAACCTTCGACAGTTGGCTAAATGTCGCCCTGGCGCGAATGCATACTACGTTGAGACAGAGGCAATCACTTGCAAACATGACGCAGAGAGGTTTAACAAGATTGACCATTGCCGAATGTCCCTTGCGGTATACATAGCTACGGGTTTCACCGCCGCCCTTTACAGGAACGCCCGTCGAAAGGAAGTATTACACCGAACTTCATTTGCAACGTTCAAGTTGACTGATAGCAGATTCAACTTAATGATAGTATTCGCCAGTCCGAAGACTGCCCAGGGCAAACCGCGTGGAGGTTCTATCATGTCTTGCCCATGGTGGCCCTTAAGAGAGCCGATGGTTCATTCTCGGGATTAGGTTGACTATTGGCTTGAATAGTCAAGGGGTATGACGGTTAGGTTGTCATAAACCCTATACCGCCTAAGCCGTGCTGGTGCATCTGGCACCTTTCGGATGCGAGTGGTATTCGGAGTCCACACCTCATCCGTCCAAATGATCCTCTTGATCTTCCCCTTCTTCTCATCCTCATCCCACTCGTCGAGGATGACGAACTCGGGAATGGCGTTGTCTTCATCGATGAAGACGGGAATGTTGTCGGCAGATGTGGCTTCCATCGTGACTTCAAATTGAATGAGAAGCGCTACAATCTTCTGGCTTATATAGGGTTTTCAACAATGAATTGCTCAACAGCGAATCAGAATGCTTCAGGGATAGCAATCGACTGCGATCCATGTGTAAAGAGCTTGTTAGACTACGGAAGAGAGAAGTGTGTTATGTTGCGTGTGGCGCGTGAGTATCCTCCCTTTCATTCCATTCATCAATTCGTCTCATTGATAGAGACAGGTAGAACTCATGGCTCTCATAACGTATGCAATGGAAAGTTTTAGGCAACCTTCGACAGTTGGCTAAATGTCGCCCTGGCGCGAATGCATACTACGTTGAGACAGAGGCAATCACTTGCAAACATGACGCAGAGAGGTTTAACAAGATTGACCATTGCCGAATGTCCCTTGCGGTATACATAGCTACGGGTTTCACCGCGCCCTTTACAGGAACGCCCGTCGAAAGGAAGTATTACACCGAACTTCATTTGCAACGTTCAAGTTGACTGATAGCAGATTCAACTTAATGATAGTATTCGCCAGTCCGAAGACTGCCCAGGGCAAACCGCGTGGAGGTTCTATCATGTCTTGCCCCTAGGTGGCCCTTAAGAGAGCCGATGGTTCATTCTCGGGATAATTCAAGGACTATGGGACTCAAGCTTGCCGCTTCGCCTCCGGCTCGTTGACGGAAGCAGGTGGGCGCTTCTCTTTGATATCTGTAAAGAAAGAAGTTGTTAGTTATTATCTTGAACTCTAAGTTACTTGTTTTAAACTTACAGATCTTCTCAGGACGTGGCTCGAACAGGAATCCTGTGATCGCCTCCTTGTGGTCGAATGTAAAGTGAAGGCATTCGATACCTTTTTTAGCCCTGCTATAACACATCTCGTCTCTGCCACGTTCACAGAGGAGCGGTCTTGCGGGCACACGTCCTTTCTTGTCAAGGGGAATGTGGAGGCGACTTGATCGTCGAGTACTGCTACTCATCACTTGCTGGTGCAGCTCCTGATTAGTCGCCACCACCTTCCCCAACTGCTTTCGCAGCCCTTCCACCTCCTCCCTCATCTTTCTTAACTCCTTCTCCTGACTCTCTCTCTCGATGAGGAGCTGCTCTTCTTTAGCCTTACTAGCGAGGTGCGAGAACCTCTCGCGATCGAGCTCTCCTTCTTTCTCAAAAAGACTAGCTTGAGTCTTCTTGAGCTCCTGAGTGACTCGCGAGAGGTTCTCGGAACTCGCTTTATAGAAGAAACAGTCCCTCTTCCACACCTCCAACTCATTCTTCAGCTTGTCATAGTTATCAACCAGTGGTGGGCGCATAATGAAGTTGCGACATTGAGCCGCAATCCCACCACTGGTTGATAACTTAGCCGGCTGCACCTCGCTATCGAGGTCAACGTCCCTCACCGCCTCTACCTCGCTATCGAGGTAGACACTCTCGACTAGGTCAACCTTCGTCGAGCCTTTATCCTCCTCCTCTTCCTCACTGTCGCTGCTACTTGTAGCCGACTCATCGCTAGAGGAGGAGGAGGAGGATTTACTCGACTTCGGAGAAGACTCAATCGGAGTGGGTGAGAGAGCCTTTGCTGGCACGCTAGAAGATGGAGCCTCTGCTGACGTGATAGACTCGACAGCAGACTGAGTCTCTAGAATCGGGGTGGGCGAGAGAGCCTTTGCTGGTGCACAAGATGAGGGAGGCTTTGCTGACGTGATAGCCTCGATAGCACACTGAGTCTCCAGAGCTTTCAACTCTGAGCTGAAGAGACTTTGCTTCGCCTCCTCAGTCAGCTCTGGTTGACTGCAGCTGCTGTGCTTCGCATGCCACTCCGGTAGCGTCTCGACAAGGCGAGATGCATTATGGCTGCTACAAAAGTATCGAATGCCCCCTACCATTCGCTTATGTGCACAAGAATGCTTCTTAAAGGCATCGCTACGAAAAATCTTTGAACAGACGCAAAGCTTAAAAGCCGTCTTTGCATTGTTGTAGTTAACCATTTTCTGAAGTGAAAAGGGGAAAACAATGATTATAATTCCGTAAACGTTTGATAGCAAACGATTGATTCCTAGTTTATAAAAACGGAAAAGAATGATTTTACACTTAGTGAGGAATGATAGATTTGAGTGTAGTGAGTGGCACTAGATCCCGTCGACAGCCCGAAGGCCTTGTACTGATCACTAGGGAAGTGAGAGATCTTCCCCGATACCCGCTCTTTACAGCTGAAGACATCATTGTCACTGCCCCGAAGTGGTAACAGGAACGCCGAGTCAAAGGTAGTGATCAGTAGCTGGGATCCAACCCCTCAAAGCTGCCTTAGACTTAGTTACATTTCAAATCTGATAGCAGATTTGAACTCAGCATACTTGAAAACCTTAGTCTACATGTTAAAACTTTGAAAAAAACTGAAAATTAAGAATTTTTAAAAAATTCCGCATTTTACTACTCATACTACTTTTAAAAAATTTTATCAGTAGTAAAGACACTATCAAACTCTATCACACAAACTTTGAAGTAAGAAGATAGCTTGCCTACTTCAAAAGATAGAGTCCTTTGCAACCCGATATCGGGAGCTCAGAGCGACGACCGTCGCTTACCTCGTCTTTCGATGAAGTGATCAGACTTGCGTTGTCGGGGGTTTATATATGCTCGGAAGAAAACTTAAAATGGCTCTATCTCCGAAAGTATTCATCGTAGCGACATGCGGTTTGTTGCAAACGATTTGTCTCATCATTCTCTATCATATGACACCTCAACCATTCTCATATGACCACGGGAAGTTGGTGTGTCAGCACATGACCATGTAACATGCCACAAGTGAAAAAATTCCTAAGTGTGGGAGCTCCAGTGTGGTGAAAATTTTGAAAAATTTAAAACTTCCGAATTTTGACCTGGGACCTTTACCAAAACATTTTTCATCAAATTTCGCTGACGTCCCCCCCCCTCTGGACAGCTTGCTTCGATCTTGGCTTCTAGTGGACGGATTTTGTCGAGTGAGGTGTCATTTGAAAGCTAAGAGTGAGACAAATTCACTGAAACAAACGGCTTGTTCCTATCTGTCTTCGTTTACATGTGAGACGCCATTTAAGATTTTAGGTCGGAGCTCACCTGAAAAAATCCTAAGTGTCAGAGTGATTTTGTATGGGAAAAATTAAAAATTTTCCAAAGTGTGGAATTTCGACCTGGGACCTTTACCAAAGTTTGTTTCATCAAATTTCGCTGACCCCCCCCCTTTGTTCTAACTTTGGTTCTAGTGGACGGATTTTGTTCGTTCGAGTTGCATTGGAAAGAGGATGAAACACTGCTCGACCGCATTTTTCGTTGCGAGTCAATCGGAGCAGCCGTTCAAAAGTTAGAGCGGTTACAAGATTTTAGGTCGGAGCTCACCTGAAAAAATCCTAAGTGTCAGAGTGATTTTGTATGGGAAAAATTAAAAATTTTCCAAAGTGTGGAATTTCGACCTGGGACCTTTACCAAAGTTTGTTTCATCAAATTTCGCTGACCCCCCCCCTTTGTTCTAACTTTGGTTCTAGTGGACGGATTTTGTTCGTTCGAGTTGCATTGGAAAGAGGATGAAACACTGCTCGACCGCATTTTTCGTTGCGAGTCAATCGGAGCAGCCGTTCAAAAGTTAGAGCGGTTACAAGATTTTAGGTCGGAGCTCACTCTGACACTTAGGATTTTTTCAGGTGAGCTCCGACCTAAAATCTTGTAACCGCTCTAACTTTTGAACGGCTGCTCCGATTGACTCGCAACGAAAAATGCGGTCGAGCAGTGTTTCATCCTCTTTCCAATGCAACTCGAACGAACAAAATCCGTCCACTAGAACCAAAGTTAGAACAAAGGGGGGGGGGGTCAGCGAAATTTGATGAAACAAACTTTGGTAAAGGTCCCAGGTCGAAATTCCACACTTTGGAAAATTTTTAATTTTTCCCATACAAAATCACTCTGACACTTAGGATTTTTTCAGGTGAGCTCCGACCTAAAATCTTAAATGGCGTCTCACATGTAAACGAAGACAGATAGGAAAAAGCCGTTTGTTTCAGTGAATTTGTCTCACTCTTAGCTTTCAAATGACACCTCACTCGACAAAATCCGTCCACTAGAAGCCAAGATCGAAGCAAGCTGTCCAGAGGGGGGGGGACGTCAGCGAAAAATTTTTATCTCCGATTGCTTTCAAATTCACCATACAGATGCAGAATTTCCACGCTGAATCCGAATCTGGCCTCCGTT
>CAJQUW010002553.1:0-99340 GCA_907163375.1 Prostheceraeus crozeri | reverse complement strand
TATCAATCGAAAAAAGTATTTTTATAAAAAACTTTAGATATACTTATAAAGAAAACCTCATATTCCTGGATGACAACGCTCGACCACACAGAGCTCATTGTGTAACAACAGCGATAGTGAGATCTGGAATTCGCATCCTCCATTGGCCTTCACGCTCCCCCGACCTGTCTCCGATCGAACATGATTGGGATGAACTTGGTCGGAAAGTGAGAGATGTATATGATCATCCGCCATCAACACTGACAGCTCTTTCAGAGAGACTCATCGATCAATGGTCATTGCTGGATCAGGAACGGCTTGATCATCTTTGCGACTCGATGCCAATGAGACTTCAAAGCTGCATTTCAGTGCGGGGAGGACATACTCGGTACTAATGTCTCCCATTTATTCAAATATAATGTTTTATATAAAATGTCATCATTATACTTCATGAAGTTGTGGATGAGACTAGGGTAAATATCTGGATATAAGTTTCAATATATTCTGAGTGAATGCTTTTTATGGTCAATGAGCAGTTATTGTCAAAGAATAAATTCTCCGTCAGATGGTAGACCCTTTCCGTAAAAAATCATCGAAGAAGGCGCAAATGGTCTGTGGAATTATGCAAGAATGTAAAATGTCTCATTAATCTATGCTAAGCACTACAAACTGGAGTAGAAATCACAAATTGGGTACGAGTGCTGGGAATCTCTATTGTAATTCCATTTAAGTTTGCATGCGTATTTGATTCTGCAAAAGTCAAGGCAAGTCATATTCAATATGGAGGGATTAGTTGTTCACGAGCTCGGGATGCCTCCTACAAAGACATACTAACTGAAATTTCAAGCAAACACTTAGATACATCGATTCTACAAGTCGGAGGTGAATGAATAATTCTCACTCTATAAAATTATTTTAACAACAAAATCGAGTCTTTGGCTTTGGACGTAATTTTCTCTCGAAGTCTTAAAGCAATATGTCTGCATTGGGTATAGATCCAAAATGTGAAACGATTTCTGAACAAGACTAAGGTTATTATAGCAACGACTGGGAATACACTACCATTTCAAAACTGTGCTAGGAACTCATGGAATGCCTACTGGTCACATACTAGAAATATTTTATCATGTTGTCATAAATGCCCTACATCCAAATAAGTGATATTTCAAGAACATTGTTATGACTTCGACAACATAGCGTAGAAGTACTTTTTTGTGCGGTGCCATTTATTTGAAATAATTGATTGAGATTCTCTGGCTTAATAATTTGAAAAATTCAAAAAACGGGATGCCTGAAACGCCCATTGAATATGTAAATACAGTGAAGCCAATTGACAACTGCAAACCAAATCAAAATTATACTTATGCCTGAGATCTATAGAGAAAATGCTCTGAATATAGATTTGATGATCAGGGATTGAGCTGTGAATTACTCTCGATGTGCATGACAGTTCTAAGTTCGTTATGATTGAATTCATTAAAGAACAAAAGTTACGTACGCCCCCCCCCCCCCCCCCCCCCCCCACCTCGGCACAACATAGCACCTTATAGTACCTCGCACAGCACTATTTTTTGAATGCTCTTATGAAATCTGAAGATCTGCATGTCGTTTACTGACTTTACAATAGTGATTTGACATCACTCACGTTTACAGCGGTCTGCCAAACAAAACTTCAAAGCTCAACTAAGAATCTACACTAACATCAATTCCTTCGCCCACCCATTGCGAAGACAGTGGCCAATCTCGTCAATTGGAAAGTCGAACCGTCACCTCATATGACTGATTCCACGTCGTTCTTCAAATCAAATATCTGCACGTCATAATTTCTGCATTTCTAGTAAATCTGTTTATTTTGTAATGTCAACGACGTACTTGTTGCCACGGAATCAAAATAGTGTATACAAAAATGTCTGAGGTAGAAATTTTCACCTAATCATAGCCATTAAAATGCTAACCAAATGCTGACATTAAAATAATTTATAACTTTAACGAAAATATGACCCTAAAAATCTTAAATTGTAGTTTGGCCTCCCCCCCCCCCCACCCCCCCCCCCCCCCCCCCCACATTTACCACCTTAAATTATAGCCCAACCATTAACGTGTTGTGTCCATTTTCTGGCATATGATGTTAAGCAAGTTCAATTTTAGACAACTAAATAGCGAATTTAATTTCAGACTTTACCACAAGTATGACCCATTTTACAGCTTAATTTGCTTGCCTAGAAACGAGTAATGTGATTTGTACAGTTCAGATATTGATGCTAAAAATTAAGTCTGCAATTTATTGAATAGCCATACTTCTTCAACGAAGAGCAGAACGCTATTCGTACCGAAGCATACTAGGGATTGCCCGTCATGGGCCTAGCAGAAGGGAGAGATCAGGACAGATCTCATCGACCTACGCAATTCCTGGGCCCCCGCGTCTGCTAGCCAATTATATCTGTAGGCCCAATCCTATGCCATTCGAACTGTCTCTCAGAATAAGTGTAATCGCGCCTGCCTGCAGTAAGACCAATATTGCGTCATTCTGCAAACATCGGTATTTCTATATTATGCATTGTGCCTGTGCTGGTCAATGCTGATTGTGAGGAGCTACATGGATAAAATGCCATATAACATGTGCTGGCGGTGTTCATTATGATCACGATGACTGTGTTGCCCGGCCCCCCCCCCCCCCCCCCCCCCCCCCCCCCCCCCCCCCCCACCCCACCCCCCCCCCCCCCCCCCCCCCCCCCGTGACATGAATTATCGCAAAGATGGTCTGCTGATACTTGCTACTAGTATCAACAAGATCGAAAGACGCATAGGTCCTTCTACAAAGTCGTCAGAACTGTCTCAGAATGTGAAACCGACAGAAGATGGTCTCTCCTACTATCTGAGAGATGGAACCTTACCAGAATAGTCGCGATAAAGCGTATGAAAAAGAAAGGAGTACGAAGCAAAGCTCTAAATTAGGCAATCTAATTTAGTTCTAAATATCTCTGCGTTATACTCATTGAAAGGGCTTTGGTGTAATATCAACATGCATTAATTGGAGACGAGTAAAATACTACACATGCAGTACTTAGCTAGTTCTGCACGTGCGAGGGGGTATTAAATAGAGGAAAAGTCGGAACCTCTAAATCAGATGTGACAAACATACTTATAATTTCGACCGGAAATGAAACACCATTTCTATGTCCCGCCGGTAAAAGAGATGGACGGAAAACGTATACTGTAACACCGGCAACTCTAACAGTCAAAAACGACAGCAAAATGACCCGAATAATATGATGAACTAGTACAGAAAATGATGACAAATATGACATGTACAACTAAAATATGACACGTAGTATATCATATGAAATACGATTTATACCTCTGCCTACCGGAACAGAGCAGGAGCTTATCTGTGAGTATAGAGAAAATTCATGCTCTTTTACATAAGTAGGTTATTAGGCGAATTAAGAAATTGAAGTGAATACGCTGACTATGAGCCTCATGGGTGCATGTTTGAAACACATGTACGGATTCATAACTGCTCACGCATTAAGCTATGCAGAGTCTGGCAGAGCCCTAAAATGAAAATGTACAATATGATCCTATGCAATATGATAGTCCCGACAGTTGTATATAATGAAATCTCATGACTGGGAAATCGGATGCGGTATCGAAGGATGTTAGTATCAAGTGAAAGAACTGTAATACTGCAAACAAAACAACAATTCCTGGTATGGAAGGAGGCATGAAGGGAATACGGACTAAAAGAATCGCAATATTCATCTAATGTCTGACTATGTCAGCACCGTCCAAGCTCCCCAATGGAGGAGCGGCGACTTTAAAACTTCCATTGTTAAAATATGTTTCAGTATCACGACTTTAACAAGCTTCCAAACATCTCGGAAAAAGTTGAGGTGTCATTTTTGAAAGGTTAATTACTTATTGACGTAATTGCGGTCAATGTGCGTTAGGGATTTGAAATGGTTGTTCAGACTTTCATTTAACAACAATTGTTCCTTACTAAGCTGTTACTAAAGCATATACACAGGGGATACTAGTTATAATCAAAAAGAACGAATTATTCTTTACTTTGGGTTTAAGAGGGGGGCGTCTATTCTTTTGATGTCTTTTGTCATTTTGGATATACATGCCATAAGCCTACATCGCACCTGTCACAACAGAAGCCCCGGGCGTCCCATCTATTTTTGGAACTGATGAAGTGTTATCGGCATTTATTTAGTTTTGCGAGGAGTTCTTTCTACATTTTTATTCCAATTATGGATGCGAAGTTTGAAGGGCCTCTAATTAGCCATTGCTGAAACGCAAGAAGAGGAACTCACATTAAGGACAGGTGCCTACAGTAAAAGTGATTGGCGAGCCAATCACGCTCCTTCCAGGATTTCTCTGCAGGTCCTTTGCCTACCGATACAAATTCCAGCTCCTGTTTGTGTTGTTCTTGTGTTTCTCTAACTTTCTGCTCATATTTCAAGGTGTGTCTACAATGCCTAAATAGTTGAGATTTGCATTGAAGTACTTACAGGATACTTATACAAATGAAAAAATGCCAACAAAGACGTTGGTCTGATGACACGCTCTCTCTCTCGCCAGCCCTGTTATGTGCCCACCCCCTCCCCGTGAACGTCCTTTCGATATAAGTTGATACGCGATAAGTCGACGAGTATTTTTGTTCTTTTGCGGATGAGGCGCTGTCGGGTAGCGACATCCATGATGTTTTTGGAATGTATTTATATGATACTCCGAGAATTTGGCCTTTCACGTTAGAGTAGAGATGGAAAGAAAACAACTCCATGGCGTTTCTTTGGATTGCGTCTGTCGTCAACCTGTCCTTAGTGATGGTTCAGTCTCCACTCCTGTTCACAGGAAACCATCTTGGAGTGCATTTTTTGTACACTCATTTTTAATACGACCGTTTTTGCTTCATGATTTAGTTGTACAAACTCCAATCTTTGTTCGGATCATCTATGTCAGCAGAGGCCTTTTTCGCATCCTGTACTGTTCTGATAATTTACGATCAAGCAAATCAAAAGGCGGTGCATAGCTGCCTGCCTTTGGAGCAGCACATGAGGCATTACCCTCCTTCTTTTCGCTGCAAAATGCGTATGCACGCGTCAATTGCAATCGACCTCTCTGATCCTGCTCGAGCGGCTGTGTGTACGGATGTTTGCGTCCTAGCCAAAGAAAATGCTGCCTGTACTTGCAACCTTGTATCTTCATGTGCGATGACAAAACAGTCCGCACCATTTTACGCCGCCTATATTTTCGATTGCCGGCTCACTCTGTCAGTATGTTCATGTCTAGAGCTGCGTGTTTTGTTTTCAATGCGTCGTATCTCTATACGATCTCTCAAAGACAAACTCCCAGAACTCTCCACCTCTAATGTTATTTACAAATACAAATGTGCTTGCTGATGTGAGTACCAGGGTGTCCACCCTATCTGAGAAAAAAAATTCACGTACAATCTCACGCTTACATGCTCAAAAAACTTCACCGTACACACATCATTTCAGGACCTAACCAATTGCCCCGCGGCAAGCGACAGTTGCGTTGAAAGTATTAAAATCCATTCAAAAACGACTACCCGCGGCAACTGCACTTCAAAGCAAATGCGGTAATCGAAATGTAATGCAGATACTTCTACAGCTTAGAAAGATAGTTATTCATACCTTTAAACGTATCTCAGCCTACACACATCCTAGCACACATAACATAAGTATTAAGTTTGGGGCATTCGATGACTGCTTTTGAAGCCATCGAATTTCTACAAAACTAAATGCGTATAGTTTATATCACTCAATAATCTCTAAATTACAACATAAATTCACGGGCTTATAAAACATCGAAGGTATAAATAATAATAGAGTTTTGTGTTATTCTAGATTTCTAGATTATGTAAATTGGTTTGAGGCCAACCTCCGGGGTATGATCATAAAGAAAAAATAATAATACTATTAGGCCATAACTAAAAACTGCAAAGAAAAAAAATATAACTTACCTATCTGTCCTTGTTTTAAAAACAAAATTATAAAATCTAACACAAACTTTAGATCTTATGTGACATTAAGCGTCTAAAAAGGGAGTATTCGTGATTATCAAGACAATGACACTTGTGTGTCTGCTATATTATACTGTTCAAACTTTGTAACTTCTCTTAAACTCCCAATCTAGACCTATCAGTCAAATACAAATACAAACATGATACTGTGTCATTTTATCTAATGCGGATAAACTCAGAGTCAATGCCCGACGTGTGCACACACCGTGTTACGCAAAATGCTTCAATCTGAAAGTTGAGAAGATGAAGCTGAAGATAATGAAAAGTAAAGAATTTGATCCCTCCAAAGAACCGATCTGGCTTTCCCACAGGTTACATGAAGTGCAACTAAAACAGATAATTGATATATGCTGTGATAAAGTTGATGAGGACAAAAGCATATTAAATCGAAGCATATTATATAGAAGCAGATTAAAACTAAGAATATTAGTGTGCATATTCAAGGAGATAACTTTTTATTTCTTTTAAGTTATCAGGATAGAAACAATAGACTGAGTCCACCATAGCAAAAAAACTTGGCCAAGCATTGACAATTTTGCGTAGCCACATATACATGTACATCTATATATGGGCCTTATAGAGACAAAAGGCCCTAGTATATGACTGCACAATACACATGTATACATCTATTGCAAAAAGCATAAAATAATTCAGGACACAACGATGTCAAGACGCTACTTTGAAGAATTTCACAAATTTTCATTGTCTAAATCCAGACCCGTTGTTAGTAGCGGCTATATCATATGAACATATATACATTTTTATGACTTTCTTTCTTGTAACATACTTTTTTGTAGAACCAAGTCAGAGTTGGTGCAACAACGGAAGAAAAAAATTAAGCACATGTAACAAGAATCAGTGGATATCAAGTAGGAGTAAATAGCAGTAAACACCACTATCTGCACAACTGAGCTGAAATGCGCGTACAATTCACGTACACCTTCGCATTTTCCCAAAATTCACGTACATTTTTATAATTTTCAAAATTCACGTAGGCCTACATACGTGAATTTCACGTACAGTGGACACCCTGGCGTACGTGGGGAGAACCAGGAGATGCCTGCGAGAGAGAGTTGGTGAGCACGTGCCGCGCTGATTCTTTTCTGATGCCAAGTGCTCGCCGCGTTCTACACGCATTCCTGCGAGTGATATTACTCGCCATCTTTATGTGTGCTCATCAGATGTTTCGGGTGCTTGTGACCGTTCCACAGTACTGTACTGCTCCCAGTATTTTATGAGGCTGTGCATATTAGAGGCCCTTGTTATTAAGTATTCCAACCCCGATTTATGTACACAGAAAGATTCCGTCTTGACTTTGTCTTTACCGTGGTAATTTTTAGTGTCTAGTGTTTAGTGGTAGTTTTACTGTCTTCGATTCTATTATTTGGTGTAGCGCGCATTCATTAGAGATGTCTATGTCAAGTTCATGTGCATTCATGCATCAGGTAACAACGTTCAGTTAGATTGATCAATGCAATATCATGTTCATGTTCAGTTAAAATCATTGATTAATGCATATAAAGTCATTCCGGTGTGTTCGCCGGGTGTGTTCGCATAAACCAACATCTTTGTGGCATTTTTCATTTATAAATTATGCAAAGGGACTGCTTTCCTCAGGATATTTACAGTCTAAATGTGTACGTAATCATGCCGTTGCATACAACATGTTACTAATCGTCACTTATTATTAACATATCCACAACATGATCACTGTTGGTTCATCTTATATTCTCAGACTGGGCCTTATCATGCATAGGGTCGTAAGAACGCCAAGGCTCGTTCAGGGGTTGTAGGGGTTGGCTCGGGTCAAGCCCGAATTTTCGTGAACGAAAAAATTAACAGATTTTATCATTTCTATCATAATTTTCGACAAAACATCATAGAATCATTACAACAGGTGATTTATAAAAATTGAATATCCTATTCTGGAAAAAATTGAGCACATGATCACAATCCCAAGCATGAGCCAACATTTTTCAGAAGCACTAGAGTTTCCCCCACTGGACATGCAACCATACAATTTCTAGGCTGATCATGCGGACGTTTCTATGATTCTATCAGATGTGCAGATACAGCGGTAGCTGCACTAATGGCTTACAGTGTCCTACACTAGATGGCAGCTGTGTGAGGGGTGAAAATTCAGCAAAAACAGAACGGAGGACAGTTTCAGAGCAGACGTTCTGAGGTTCACCTAAACTGAAGTTCATCAGAGTTCGCAGTCGAGTCGAACTTAGGTGTCTGAGGAAGGCATTGGAAGTCCTCCGGAACTTTGTTGCGGGTTGGCCCAAACATGCACCTTAAAGGATATATTTCTCGCACTGGCGAGTAGCAACACCTTGTAAGAATAATTATAAGAGCTTTGCTTTGACAAGCAGTGGTCATTACTGACACAGAAGAGCAGCATTAACACAATACTATGTAAGCAATGAATATTGTTGTCTCATGTTGAAAAACATCAATCCCGACGGTATCAGGTGACCGATATGAATAATTTGTGATGTGGCCGCAGATCCCTGAGTCGAGTTGCTAGAGCGGTGATTCTCACAAAGACATAACACCGCCCCGAAATTTTTCAGATTGGATCAAAACAGTCCGGTGACCGTTGACGCTATACAGTTGACCGACTTCGCGTATGGAATATAATAGAAATTTTCCAGACCAGTTACAGTGTACATATCAGAGTTTCTCTCAGTCCGTGGAAATATTGATGCATGTCTGCGAGGTCTGTGTGAGTGATGAAAAGGGAAATACTTCTCAGAAAATTTCCTAAATCTAGATCTTCATCTTACTCATCTGCTCGAGAATGAAATAGGGATTTCAAACGTGAACAAATTTTAATTCAATTCAATGGATGACTTTGGAGATTTTGATGGACAATGGAAAACATTCCTCGAGGAACTGAATCTGAATGGGATGAGCTGCGTAATTTCCAGCCTTTAAATAGTCTTGTGCCAATGGAACAAGAGACACAGCAATAAAAAACACTTTCACATTGCAAATTATAGAAAGAAACAAATGGATGAAGAATAATTAGATAATGGTGAAAAGTTGGTAGAGGAATTGACAAAAATAGTCATATAACTCTTGGTTAGCAGCATTAACTTGGAATTACTGCTTCCGAATCGTAGGTTCAGTTACCTCTAGAAAAAGTTAGAAAACTAGAAGCTAGAAAAACAAAAATTTGAAAAGTTATAGCAATTGGAAAATTCTGTTGTTATTTCCAACTATATGACTATGTGAAACCTACTTTCTATTTTGACGTATAATTTCTACAGACTCTTACATGTTAAATTACATCAAAATACCACTTTCGCTATGTTTGTCTTTATTTCCGTTATTAA
Organism: Prostheceraeus crozeri; assembly: GCA_907163375.1. NCBI lineage: Eukaryota > Metazoa > Platyhelminthes > Polycladida > Euryleptidae > Prostheceraeus > Prostheceraeus crozeri. The sequence goes on along the minus strand of CAJQUW010002553.1, from coordinate 89,968 downwards.
GAGAGGGAATATTTCAACAAATGAATTAAGAAATCGTCCTTATAACTTCAATTACGTAATGACTATTTTATTTGCGTATTCGCTCCTTTATTTTGATTTCAATACATGCATACGCATGTCAAGAGCATTTGAGGTTCGAAATTTCCGCCAGTAGAAAAGTATGAGGAACGCTGTGTTGAATGCTCTGATGCATATTGAAACCATTGAAAAGAAGTACTTACAGAGAAATTGTTATTTTCTTACATTTTATTATTTCTTTCTCAAAATGCGGTCTTAGTTTTACAGTATGTTCTCTCAATGCGCAGAGTATATATATGCATAAATATATGTGATCAAGTTTAAGTTTACACATCCAGTTATAAAAATGGTTTTCCAGGATTTTTCAACGAATTACTGGATTTTCCGGGTCGCGGACACCCTGCTTATGAGAATGCTGCTTATCGGCAAAGCCTCGCATGACTGCAGTAATTTTGTAAGCTTAAATAACATTATAATCCTAACACTGCATTCTATGAAAGACACCGAATTCCGACCCAGAAGTTCGGTGTTCGAAATGTGGAATAAGCAGGCTTGCAGTTGGGATGAATTTCCAGCCTAATCCCAATAGAAATTCCAATGGCCTGCTTTAGAGCTAAAAACGTACGCACGTTGACCCCATGCTGCATCGGGGCTTACCGATTAGGCCTACCGTATGTGCTACTTTTTGAATTGACGAAGGCCAGGACGTAGGCCTAGGACTATGCTGGCCTTAATAGCAATAGGGGTTTTAATTGATTTTACACGATTATGTATAATAGGCGTACTGTATGGCTTAATTTTGCACCGAGACTACCTTCACCTAAGAGCTTATAGGGGCCTACATGCATAGCTAATATGTATGCACGAGCTACAAACACACTTGGTATTAATTAAGCATATATCAGATAATGCGGTGTTAATTAACAGCTCGCCACACGGGCTTTTTTTGAAGCCATTGTTCCTACGCAGTGTGACACTGTCACAGTGTCATGCTATTACCCGTTCCAATCAATGCCTCATACGCACGCACAAAACATGAGTCGAGGCACAAAAATGGCCTCCGAATTAAGCCACTATTTTTAGCAACTAGGGAAGTTAAAACCATAGAGTAAGGTCAAAGTCGACTGTGTCAATTTGTTTGAATCACACTAAGAACTCTCAATGCTCGAATTCGATAGAGGGAAGGTCGGACTGAAGACACAACAAAATAAACTGCTCAGTACAACCCGAAAACATTTGTAACCTACTGACAAATGTTGTTTTGTTGGGAGAGGGCTTATTGAGATCTATTGGAATTTATTAGGATTGGGGTGGATTTTTGGCAGCCCAATCCCAACAGCCATTGGGATCCCAATCTCAACGGTAAGCCTGGGAATAAGTGCAGCATGTCATGCTTTAGACGCAATTAAAAGTAATTTGCTGAGTTGGATTGAAGATGCATGTATAGACTTCCATAATTTCGGATTAATTCGGATTTTTCTTGATCCGAAGATTGCTTTTGCAATCCAAATCCGATCCGACCTCTCACACTATTAGTGCTGTAGTGTACATATATACATGAATTGTAATAACTGAATAATCATTTATGCAGTCTTAAAACTGAATTTTCATTAAAGTCATCAGTCTTACTTTTTTACGTCTGTCGGATTGTAGAAATATATTTTCATGAAATCGATCGCATTCTCGTGATATCCGTAGAAGGGTCTGAAAGATAATGCAATATGCAAAGGACATCCAAGACGACTGAAATGATACAATGGAACCAAGATTGAGAAATCGATTATTTTAAAAATAGAAACATGATAACGCAGTTTTGGGAATACATGATCTTGTGTAATGATTGGTGCAAACACATTAGATGTCGGCTGTCTCTGAAGCAAGAAGCAAAAATTGCTGCCTGAGGAGTGGCATCTAGCTGTAACAGATAATCGTGCGCCGGTAATTGTTGATTTCATTTCTAGAGAAATGCCGATATGTGAAATTTTCCCGATAACCGATACCGATAATTTATCAGCAAAGAATCAAATATCGCCGATACAATGGGACGAATGATCAAACGAAATGTGCCCAGCGAACATTACTTTTTGATGCCTTGGGTGACAATAATTTCTGACTTGTATTTATGAATGCAGAAGTTTAAACGTTTAAGAGGTCCTTCGCTCATCGATGTCATATCGCCAATCATCAATACAGTTTCTCACTCTCATATCATAGTAACATACGACCAGTTTTTCTAAACTTTCAGAAGATTTTCTTTTGTGGCGATCTGAAGATGTTTAGACATGTAGCATTAGACTTTTAAGATTATTGCCAATGCAAACAACTTTCTTCATTTGTTCTACCAAATTTTCATTTTCTGCTACAACCTTCTTTGACATAGGAGCAGAGATTCATCGACATCACTATTTTCGCACAAAATAACATTCATTAGATGATAATTTCGGAAGCAGCTATTTGCTTCCATTACCTGTCCATTACGTATAAGTGGTGCTGCGGTCGAATCTTGCCCAAAACGTTGAAGAAGGCCGGGAAATCATAAACTAAGATAGCATCATATGTTGGTCGTAATAAATATACAATAATAAGAGCGTTTATTCATCACTAAACTAGAAATAATCTGTTACAAGCGATTAAGTAACCACATAAAATCAAGTTTCTTCAATTCTGGCGTTGAGAACCCGAAATTATACATTTTGCTCATAACTGGCACGAAAGAACTTTGATTTCTTAAGGTTGTACATTTCAGAATTCTGACACGACCACTTGGTGAAAGTTCAGGTAAAATAGGACGCAACACGCAGTCAACAAAACTCAAGGCCTTCGTAAACAGTGACGATGCCTGTTTTCATGTACACTGTAAATATCAGGAAGACAGTTACATCCCTTTCCATAAATTACCCAGTGACTTCGACGGACGAATTTATCGATCTTACACTTATCCTTCTTTAAAATGCTGCCAACATAAATAACACTGCCATAACTCAGAGTACCAAGAACAAGACATCGATAGATAAGAATCACTTCACTTTTAGAAACCACACTCCAGAGCCCTTAGAAGGTGAAGAAATTTGCTGGCTGTACGCAACCTGGCATCTATATGCTTGGTCCGTGAAAGTGATTGACTAATTTGAATATTCAATATGTCTAAATGCTCACGTCATGGGAGAGAGATATCAAGAGGACTGATGGAACACGCACCTTTCGTTTTAATCAGCAAACGGGAGCTTTTAGTCGAATTTAAAAAAGCCTTGTTGTCCATTTAGAAAATGAAAAAATCAAATGACAAATCAAAAATGATATCAAATTGTACTATCTGTGGTGCAATGTAATGCTTTGCAACCGTGCAATCTGGAGACCCTTAAGTCTCGCCAGAATCAGACCCCAACTCTCAGTCGATCATTTCATGAAGAAATATACACACATTTTTTATACATGCAGTATATCTGAACACTTGCATGAGAACATTGGATTTATAGATAAAATTAGTTTGCCAAGTAAATCAAATGATAGAAAATGAAGCAGCTCACATGCCGGATACAAGAGAGATTTTGAAGACATGTTGGTAAACCAGTGAGTCTCTATCGGTGGCAATGTTCAGCGCTTTATCCAAGCTAGCAGCAACTCGACGAAGATACCTGTCATCAGCATCGACTTGATTACACGGGACATACAGATATGGGAAAACGCCGTGCACATGTACACAGCATTTTTGACCTGGAAATAAGAAATACATTATGATCATTTTTGTAATAAAATATAGCGAAAGCTGTGAAAAAACGTGCAAACTTTCCTTTGCACATCAAGAAGACCGGAGCTCAGGGTCATCACTTCAGGAGGACCGAAAATCGGACCATAAGTATGTCCCACAATGACGTCACATAAATTTTAAATTTTGATGATTTGACTATAGTAGCACTTATCCAAATGAAATGTATACAAAAAACATAGAATATCATGAAAAATTTCATATGTATTCCATCATCTCATATAAAACAAATAAATGTAGGCAGTAATTCAGTTAAATGCTGCAAAACAAAGTGCAAATACGACTCCCAGTCATGTCGAGAAAGTTTTAACAATAAGCTGAATGAATCGGCAAATATCAAACTACAGAATTACAGAATTAACTACAAATAGCACATTTGCAAAACAATTTAAAGATACCATTGAATTTGAAATACCAAAACAGTAATGAATACTAGAACAGTTACTATATGTACGTCTGCTTCTCTATGGAAAGCGGAAAAATATGAAAAACAGATTTCATAGTTGATTGAATTATACAAAATAATTATCATATCAAAATAAATGGGTAATTTCAACATTGACTCTCTATTTTTTCTGATCAAATACTCAATTCTAAAATGAATGGTCTCTGTCCCTTATTTCGCAAATTAACTACGATTGTTGAGAAGTTTATATCATTCATTTTGTAAATCAAAGCCATTACATAATCTATTACAACACGTCATGCTGATAGACTCAAAAACTGCTCAAAAATATTGGTCGCTGATAAACACACGAAAAAACAAGCAAAATGTTGAATTTTAACAAAAAAGACCACGATAATTGGCGTCATCTGAAAGGAGAAACTTTCTGTTTTAGCGCATATTTTATGCAATATCTACTTTCTGCTCATTTGATGAGCACACTGAATTTTTGTCGAAGTCTGAAATTGTTGGATAAAAACGAAAACTGAAATGAATTTATAAAATGGTATATTCATTATACACATTCAACATCAGATTAAAATATTTCGGTTAATTACAGAATAAATTAATTCAATCAATTTTTATTTTAGGGTAAGTAGTAAGAAAAAAACCATGAATTGCATAATTGGCAATTTCGGACCATTTCGGACCTTCCCCGAAATTCTGACCAAATCGGACCAAATCGGACTGGTCCGAAAATTCGGACCTGCCGGAGCTTAACATAAGTTCATTATCATTTGATTCGTTTTACATCATTTAAGCACATCCAATTAAATCAAGGTGCAAGAAGTTCTGAGAATCCCACAAATTGCAGAGCAGAACGGCAGCAAAATAAAATTTTGATAGAACCATGACCGACGCTAGTTCAATCAATAAAAGATCATCTTCCTTCGGAAGTGAGCACTTCTAAATTCGTGAAAAATGCATATATGAGGTCGAAATTCGTATACGTGTAGAGAACCTGTTTTAAACTCACCATAAGGAGTTGCTCCAAAGATGCGAATGACGGGACATTGTTTCACATCAGTAGCACGAAAATCCGAGTACGTAAGATCTATATCGGGAACAGGTCTACATAGATAGCTGTCAGTAGTAAAGATGCGAACAGCAAACATTTGATACTATCTGAAAGTCCAGACAAAAAAACAAGCAGTAGCAAGCTCAATCATAGAAAAACAAAACAAGGTAGACTATACTCAAAAAGACATAACCTGATAATGTATTGAGTCTTAATCTTAATTATGACTGGACATAGTCTCTAAACACGATTTCAAATCGCGTAACATAAATTGTCTACGCTGTGACAATCAATTTTAAGTGAGTAGGAAATGCCTTCTTTAGAATTCGAGACAAGTTTGAGTCGAATTTTTTATGTCTTAGAAACAATATCTAAGTGCAGTAAATTCAATGAAAAATGCTCGACAGAAAATATTTTGAGAAAGTCAAAATTTGAATATAGGAATTATCAAAATTATTTGCCCTTGAAATAAAAATTGTCCACCTTAAAGTCTTCATATCTACAAATATGATAATTTTGCAACAGATTGTAACAAAATTAATGGAAAGATTATTTAAAAATTTCGAAAATTCAACATTGTGTTAACCGACCATTTTTGTGATTTTGAATACAAATTTCCCCATGAGAATTCAAAAGAAATTCTCGAGCTCTGTGTGGCTAATTTTGCTGCAAATCGGCAGTCAACATAATGACAAAGTTGATTATCACGGTTTGTCGTTGAAATTCGTAATTTGCGCAAGAATAAAGTGATTACTATCATTTGGTGTATTAAGCAATTATTTATTTCTATCTTCCTAGATTCAAAATTGTTCTTATATTAGAGAGCTCGACACTAAAAAATCAAAAATTAGACCGACTTTCGATCTTTACATTTTAGCTTGAAGTTATCTGTGGCATGTAGTTGCAGCTGATGGCTATACTAACTACTACTTCTGCATTATCAAACCGTTATCATATTATGAGCTGTGATTGCAGTGTTGCATTGTTTTAATGACAAAATTTTCTAATTATTCTTTCATAGTTGTATTTGATGGACTGGCCGATTCATCAACCCATGCTTTTGTGATTGTATGATTACCTGTTTACGTGTCTAGGCCTATTGTTGAAGTGAAATCACGAAACTGCAGTTGTCTGCATATATCGTCATTAAGGTAGATGGTTGGTGCAAAGTCTGTTTTCCTCATTTTGGCAAACCCAATGGATACGGATAAATAGCGATATCAAGTCTAATAAAATCGACGAATATTGCATTCATCATCAATATTGAGGGCAGAAATGTAAAAACATACGATTGCTAACGGCAATCTGCACTGCATTTCGAAAAGTTTTGTGTGATCAATTACGACGGAAATAACTCCAGAGCCGGTGTTTACATATACCGTCGCAAACACACTGAGGACTGAAGACGCTTTCTGAATGCAATGTTGTTGTGAGTGAGACTATTGGATTAAATAGTTCTTAAATGACTCTATGTAGCAGCGAGTTAAAATTGATCACTCCAAATTGCTCCGTTCTCTTTTTTTTGGTCTTCCTGACAGTAAAAGCTCCAATGAGTTCTCCAAGCCAGTGCCCGACTCTTGTTCAAAGCCCACCCTCGTGACCATGTAACTCTAATCCCTACAGTGGTCACTCATGCGAGATCGGATAACAATCCTTGCTTGCCGAAGTCCCCGTGGAGGTGCCTCTAGGTATCTGCCCTGCTGTCTCCAGTCAGTGTTTTCCAATCCTTCCCAATCCATCTCCGATCTGCTTACAACGACCAAATCTTCATCCTAACTGAAGGCAGTTGGTGTTCGAGCGTTTCCTGTAGCAGGAGCTTGCATCTGGAATAGCTTTCCAACAAGCTTAAAAGCTGCCTCGTCTATGGTAACTTTCAAGAGTGGTCTTAAGCTTGAAGTCCTAAGAAAAGCCTATCCTGACTATTCCTGACAGCTTTACTGCAGATGGGTTCATGAAATTCAACTGGTAAATGCCCTGGTCCGTTTGGACAATAGTGTCACTTAAATCTGTCTCAGCAAAAATGGAAATCTTTAACCTACTTATACAAACTACCAACACTTATTCCACAAGTTCATCACAAGCGCCATCTATATCGTGCACATATCAGTTGTGGAATTGGAAATATTAAAAAAGGAAAAAATAGTATCGGAAATCAAAAGGAAATTAATAAAAAAAACTTTGCAAAACAACATGAAGCTGATGGATAAAATTGAGAATGCACAAAAAAGGGCTATATGCAAGGTAAATGGGCTATAAATTGGATCAAAATAATAATTCGTCAACTGAGCTCATTATGTTGAAATTCGTTTGCTCTTGTGCAGTTTGACTCAGTAGAATAATTCAAACGCGAATAGATGCATAGGCATGAAATAGATAATCGATGAAGATTTTGATAATATTGTAAACATAAGCTGCACAAAATAATGAATCTTTCCTGAAACAAAATGTAGGAATAATTATGGTCAGGGTTTTGAGTAACCCAAAGCCCCACCCGGGTTTTTGGGATGAGGCCTTGATCCAGCGAGCGATTGAGCTCAATTTTTGATTCCTGACGACTTCCGGAGAAAAATTCCAGGAATTATAAGTAGTAAGCGAATTTTAACTATTTTAGTTATATTTCTTCCTATTTTCTTAGTTTAGAACATGATACATGATTAAATCAAGTAAAAGGAATCCATGGCTATTTCATTACTTTAATATGTAACAAAAATCTTAAAACCTAGAATATCTCGCAAGATGATAAAACAATTTTAGGTAAGGTAGTAACAGCCAATTAACATCAAGATAAAATTTGTGTACAGAACTAAGCTTTCTAGAATCAATCAAATAGTCTAGAACGTCATCATGCTTAAGGTAATAACAATATTTTGTCTGTCTGGACGAAACAGTTACTTCCATACTTTTCGACGAGATATAAATCCTTTAATGGAAGAAAATTAATGAGAAAAATGTGTGTACATAACAGAATTGATGAAATCGAATCATTTCATGAAAGCAAGTGTCTTGGAGATTGGAACGACGCAATTAACGTACACTCTACATGGATAATAGTATTTCGATGAAAGAACAAAAATCAAAAATGCGATGTAACTTTCTTGGTATCACACAAACGAAGATCCAGTGACTAAGACATCAGCCACTAGCGAGTTTTCCAAGCGTTTCCGAGCAAAGCGCAAATCTAAAGTTACCATTGCAGCAGTTGTAGATTGCCACACACCGAGCAAAGCAAAGCAGAGCAATGAATATACGCGATATATATGAATATATAGCTTGCGAACATACGCTTGCTCGGGACGCTCGGGTTTGTTTTGCTTTCAGTGTGAAAGAAGGTATTTCCGTGGTAGTCATCGTTTTGATCCAACTCCATTATCGGTTTCTGCCACTTGTTTCAAATTGTCAGAACTTTGAAGATGTGTCTTCTTCAATCTAGAGAACGCCCCATTGATATCATTCAAAAAGTTCTCAGAGAGGAAACACCGCAGACAACTGCGCAATATTTCCCGGAGGAATGCTGACAACATTGATTGAACTGCGAAACAGTTAAATTTTTATGGCACTTACTGCGCTATATTTATACGAGATTGCGTTCTTTCAAACGTCGCTTTGGATATTGAACAACATCATATATTAACACAGATGGACTGCGAATGTATCCGAGAATATTTCAACAACTTCCAATATCAAAAGGGAATCCTGTCATTCATGAGACAGATAGAATTTCAGGTCACATTTATCAGGTGATAGTGAATACGGATTTACATTAATTATATTATAGAACTATCAAAAGTGTGGAAACACGTAAACTTGGTATTTGGGAAATTGGAACACTCTATCAGCCCCCGTTAACTCGGCATTCGTGAACAGTTGAAAATAAAAATTTACTTGCCAGCGATAGTTGCCGGTCCTGTCGATGCGAGTTAACTTGGGCTCAGTTTCCTGCTGTACTCCATTGTCACTGTCAGCAGTCAACTGTTGATTAAGCTAGATACGAGTTTTTTTTACAGAATTTTCACCCCTAGCACAGCTATGAGCAATGAACGAAGCTAGGGGTTACTCAATGAAAAAGTAATAAAGTGCTTTATTTTAAAAAAAGAAAACAGACCATCTGATTAAGCTGTTCCCTTCAGAAACCTGTAAGTATCAAGATTGATACTTACAGATCAGATTGTATTGGTCAGGGAAAGTGGTCTGGGGAAGCTGATTCCAAGGCTGTTCCGTACGAACAAAGAAGATTTTCGAGCGACTCACAGTGCGTGAGCGTTCTAAGCTCACATGATAGCATGTGAGTGTATTAGCTCTGAGTGAGCTTTTGGAGATCTTATGTTTGGGTACGCACTCATTTACTGCAGAGCTGCTTCTACCGAAATAATATCTGTAGAAGGGACTGAGTGAAGCAACATCCCGTCTGACGGAGAACAGCTGCAACTTGTCAGCAAGTCTTTCACCCATAAGATTCTTCACACGTTTTCTCAACTCCGTCTCACGGAGGTTCAGATGTGCATGTGGGGCGCCGACCACAGACGACAGCAATACTCTATCAGAGGACGAATAGTGGACTTGTAAGATAGCAAGACAGTCCTGTGAATGGAAGATAGCTGCTGTTCCACGATGGAGACTACCAATGCATTGAGCTGTCTGCTTGCTAATGGATTGGATGTACGGTTTCCATCGGACAAAGTCTTTTACGTAACCGCCAATCCAAGGAAGGAGATGGAATCTTGTTCATCTGATCCGCCTTATTGTCTGACATCTTAATGGTATGATCATCATCATCTCCTTTAAGTCGTGAGTGCAGAGAGTTAACTTGGGCTCAGACGAGGACGGCCAAGTGAACATGATACAAGTGCATAAGAAGAAAAGGTTTTAAAGTCAAAGTACTGAATAAAGAGAAAAAGTAGCATCAGTACAATTCAAAAAATAATGTGAGAAGAAAAAGTTACCATGATAGCAGTAAGGAAATAACAGCCTCCTTTTTGCGCATATAAAGTATGCCAGATTATTACATAGTTGTAGAATCGTATTTCAGAATCCCTTCTATATTTGATAAAATTTGTTCCCAGGGAAAATCTTGGTAGAGAGGGATTTTATCGTGGACATCTATGGTCCTAGTAATCTGGCATACTTTATAACGGATAGAGGATAGCTATGCGATTCTCTGACATAGCTCGCGAAATTATTTGATATATCCCAGAGAATCGCATAGCCATCCTCTATCCATTACATAGATCAGGCTTGACCATGTGAATAAAGGAGGCTTCGGTGACACTGAGATGGAGTTTGCTTCGACATCTACGAAATTCAACGTAGCAAAGTGCGTCAAGGTAACAAAATTAAAAAAAAAACAAGCTAATGACTAGTTAATTTTCAATAGGTACAAAATATGATTTAAAAGAAAATTCGTAAAGACACGAAAACACTTCGACCGGACTGAGTAGTCTCCACTGACGCAAATGTCTGGTGTTGCTGCTCATTGCCTTTCCCCGCTTACCGTCAAGTAACCACATGGGGACATGATCCGATATCCCTTGGGACAACCTGCGTTCTGTTCGCCCAATATACCTGCTTACCCAGGTACAGTCAAACTGGCAGCACATTGGATTGGGATTCCAGAGGCAGCTTGTCCTTCAGTTTCGATCGCCACTAAGGTTGAGTCCTTGAGATCACTTGAAGGTCCTCAATTAGAACACTGAGGAGACTTCATATGGCACTTTTCTCCTGAACCAGTTGTACCCAAAATAAAAGTCAGACACGTTCAATTCGACCACTTTCTTTCAACGCCAATTTTAGTGTGTCACAAACAATCCTACAAGCCCCACAAATACACGGAGGCAAAGCAGCAAGCTCATAAACATTACATTGGCAAGATTCCCAATGACAGACTGTCAGACACATGATACTCTACAAACGTTTACCGCTCACTAACAAAAACATGCAACACAACACCCGGGCGAATCTGAGAAACTTAATAGACAATAAATAACAGTACACGAAGCCACATCCCCCGCAGATCTTAAGATCTCAAAAGTAACTAAATGTCTAAAGAGTCATACCGCCAAGAAAGAGCGGAAACACGTGCAGAACGGCGAGGCTGATTGTCCGAGCTGCTGATAACATTATCTGAGTCAGAATCACTGTCAGAGTTCACTGCAGGTATAGGGCGAATATCTCCAATGTGTCGATGAACTCCATCAACTTCAACGGCCCCTCGTGAAGTTACTGCTGTAACCCGGCCACGTGTCCATGTAGTTGTGCAATCCGGGCGACTAGGTTTGACAAACACCACATCTCCGACGCGGTAATCAACCAAGGGGATGCTTTCTCCATTCAAGATTCTTGATTCACGTAATGGGCAGCGGGGGGATCGACCAAAGAAGTGTGATAAGGAATGCCGCTAGAAACCATGGGAAGAAAATTGTGATAAAACACCATTTTCCTTACGTCCTCATGCGATCGAGCGGCCATACGCTTTACAGTCCGATGATGTCGTTCAACGATCGCGTTTCCGGACGGCCTATGCGCTGAGCGATATAGCATGTCCACTTTCCACTGTTCACACACAGCTGTCAGCTCTCTCGACCTGAAACTCAGGGCGTTGTCAAGGAAATTTCATGAGGTACTCCAAACTCACGAAACACTTCTGTTACTTTAGCAGATATCGTAGACGCCTCTTCATTGGAAATAAATTTCCATATGGCGTAGCGACTAGGTCCACAGTCGATGAATGCCAGATAGCGTTTTCCACCGTAGTGTGTGACATCAATCGCGATCCGACCGGACAGACACCTTCTCAACAGACAAAGTTCCATGCTCCCATCGTACCGGTGAAGGGTCAATTGAAGAACATGGGGTACATTCAGATATCATAGTTCTCACCTCGTCTCGGGTTGGGGTAGGTCAGGATCCGCAGTTTATAAGATGCATCGTCTTTTCAATGCCGCAGTGAGTAATGTTATGAATCTGTTGTATCTTCTCTTTTCTTGTCATTTGCCAGTATCCCCATCAACAAAAGCACTGGCGACGAAAAACAGGTTCTTTCTTCGCAAACCATCGCTTAGGAACTCTGCGTCAGTCGGTCTGCCGGATTTTTGTTCGTTGGGAGGACAAGAATTTGGATCAAGCTTGAGGTTACACTCTTCAATAATTTCGGATAAGATTGACAGTTCTTCTGCGGACCAACACCTCACTTAGTCCTCGTGTCCTCACACGGTGATCATCGAAGATTTATAGATCTCAGCCAGTTGAAAACCAGTTATTTGAGTCAGTCACGCACTTCAAGTTGCTTAATATTCCACCGACAATACCTAAGTTAACTATCCTTTCAAAAACGGCGTCAAGCTCCGCAAGATTTATATGAGCCACATCCAATCGGGTTTCCGCAGCCAGCAATTGTCTTCCACAACAAGTCATTTATCTGCAGACTGACACCGACGGCCAAGCTGCTGGCATCGCAGTACGCTCGGCCAGTGCCACAGTCAGGAATGTACCATACACCTTTCACAGGATCGGAATTGGAAACTTGCTGCCAGATCTCACAAACTTTGTGACGGACATCGTCAGTTATTACCGAATCCCAATCAGCATCACTAGACAACCGTTTCACATAGCTGCATGCAGGTCGAAGCCATGAAGCGACCGGAAAATGACCGATAAGTTTTCCGCAAAAACTGAAAACATCGCGCTTAGTCATTACATCGGTCGGTGCCTGTAATACGTTGTCACGCTTCCAGAAGAATGTTCCGTTGGACTCGTAGATGGAGAGTCCTAAAACTCGCGACCCCACTCAACGTCCCTCGAGGGGACTTACACTCCAACCCGTATTGCCTTAGCAGTTCCAACAACACCGATCGTACGCTAACGACGCTCTTCATTCACGATGATAATCATCGACGTAATGAGTCAGATCCACTTGAACCTCAGGATCAGAGGAAAGTACTTTATTCACAATGGCCGACAATGGATCGTTTGGCGCCAATGTTCAAATCCGAAGCCCAGGTCGTGTCAGTGCATAACGCTGACCTCCTTGTACTCTACAATCTGATACATCCACAAGTCTTTGTGAACGTGAACTTGTAGATACGCATTGCGCCAGATATCAACAATGCTTCAAATGAGATGTACCAAGCCGACACGCCACTTAAGAATTTTTTCGCCACATCATCTGACTTAGGGCGCCGTATGACTTGATACGAAGGAATTCGAAACTGACGAAAGTCGAGAACCAGGGCGCACTTTGTCCTTGTTCGTCTGAACAACGGCCATCAACGGTATCAAAAACCACACTGTAAGTGCCCACTATAATTCACTGCAGACCAACCTTCTTCGATCCATCGCTACCACTTCTTGCGAGTAAGCAGTTTTACCACATCACTGGCCATGGCGTATTGGGACACTTTGTTCTTAAGGACAGGGTATCGATCAGCATCATTCCATCTCCATGATACAGTCCAAACACCACGCGTCTCTGAACACCGCTTCGAAGTCCTTAGTCAACAACTCTGACCTCGGGGCAACTTTGCGACGGCAGCAACATTCGGGAACTTTAACCCCCTCTTCCATCTGCAAAATACCGAAACACCAACCAAGGATACATGACAGCGTCCATTCCGACGTAGCATATCGAATCCAGTCACCACGTCAGATACGAGACACGACAGGCGAATCGAACGACCATTTCACATAAACCGCACAAGTCAAGTGATCGCTCCACATAGGACCGCATCGCCGTTAGCATCATCATCGACACTGTTTTTCTCCGACATCGACTTTCCACTTCCAGACGATAGTACTTTGACACACATCGATATTGAACATCCTTGGTCAAATCGATTAGAGCGGTCGCAGGACGAGTTGTTCACAGTAACAGTCAAGACGAGGAAGTTGCGCACCACAACTGAGGAGACCACCCGCGCAACGATAGAGTGCCTCCTCTTACTCGTTTTATTGTCAATAAAGGACAGGCAGCACGTAAATGTCCTTTCCTGTTGACAGTTGAAGCATGTCAATTTGAGTCTTCAGTTTCTCAGGCAATGCTTCACGAAGTGACTGGTACCATTACAAAAGGAACACAATCTCACCATAGGCTTCGACGTCTGTCCCTTATTCTTTCGTACCTGAAGCGACGCAGCTGATTTCACTATAGGACACACTGTCATGATAGTTTACCAGTGTATCAGTCAAGGTCAGATGATCAATGGCAGATAATGATTTCAATTGTCGTACTTTTATTTCTCGACAGGCAATCCTGATACAAAGGCGCAATTCTCAAACCAGTCTTCATTATTCAATCGGAGATATCGAGCTTCCCCAAACGCCGTAGAATCTGATAAATATATATCTGGTGCTGAGCTCACCAACAACATGAGCGGCGCGACATAAACGATTCATATGCAGGAGAAAGTGACTCATCGAAAATGCTCTCAGCAACGCAGATCGTAGGAAGTCAGTAGTCTCCCTTCGTCGCTCTCTAGATCCAAACCATCGTACACCGAATACACAGGCCCCTGACAGGAAGAGAGGTACAAAGTCTCCAATTTCTTTAGACATTCTGACAATTCAGCAAACAATTCTACTTTGTTGACTCCATTCGTTGAAGTCACTACTACCCGTACAAACGCCGAAATGATGTCACTACTAGTTCCGTAGTTGAGACCTTAGCCATTGCGCCGTGATACGCTTGTACCCAAAATAAAAGTCAGACACGTTCAATTCGACCACTTTCTTTCAACGCCAATTTTAGTGTGTCACAAACAATCCTACAAGCCCCACAAATACACGGAGGCAAAGCAGCAAGCTCATAAACATTACATTGGCAGGACTCGCAATGACAGACTGTCAGACACATGATTACAAACGTTTACCGCTCACTAACAAAAACATGCAACACAACACCCGGGCGAATCTGAGAAACTTAATAGACAATAAATAACAGTACACGAAGCCACACCAGTCAATGAAGACATCAGCCTAGAAAGGAACACGGAGAGTCCCCACGTTCTTCTTGGGTCAGAATTGTGGTTGCTTCTTGTCTTGGGAAGATTACATGTCGATAAAGCTCGAAGGATACCCATTGCCGATTAAAGTCTTTCGAAGGAATTCACACTCGGTCACTATGCTATCGTCTCTGGAGAACATATGCGATGAGCTCGATGGAAGTGTTCTTGACATTCTAAATTTTTCTTCAAGGTGAACACTTCTTTCAAGGGTAATGTCTTCAATGACTAGTTCAGAAGAAAACTGTCACATGAAGGATCCTCAATGTTCTCATTTGTGGACCTTCAAATGAGGCTAATTCATGACATGTCTGAAGATTTCATGAATAGAAAGCGCTGGTCAGCGCTTCTTCCACAGTGCAAACCGGGTCCGCGCCTGAATTCATGGAAACACGACCGGGTCGCTTATTTTTGAGATAAACTTAGCGCTGACGCACAATCGAGTCTGATTTGATAGGTTTGCAATTATGTCTATCATAAACGCAAATAATATTAGACGTTGATGGTAGGGAGATGTGTTAATACTATTATCATTATTCCGGTGAACGCTATTACTATTATTCCTGAGTCAAATAGATCAGGGAATAACAGCTTAGGTACCCTCAAAAATTCGTTCATAGAAACTAATTTTGTAAAAAGCTGAAAACTGAAAAATTCTGACTTTTCAATTTTGAGTGAGAGGTATGGGCCACATACGAAAAGTACAATCTGATCGTATTTAGAATCTACCGGTCTGATATTAGTTCACCGTAGATTTTAGTGAAGTTTACAACAACTGTAGTCTGCTGCACATAGAATTAATTCGAATGGCGTGTTGCTTTCTCAGTATAGACCACGAAAAGAAGTCTATTTTGTAATAGACATTATCATACTATGAGAATAGAAACTCAAGCTTGCATACTCGTATTGCGTTTGCGTATCAGAAATGTAAGTCACGTATAAGTGGACAAAGTTGATACACTTCGACAAACTGTGACATCCACTTCGCCAATGAATTCGTGCCCGACGGCTCTTCCTACGAGTGAGAATTCAGACTCACGAAGCCCACTCAGCACGTCCCTACATTTTACCTGTCTTCCCAAACTGTCAAATGCGGCCAATCTTGTGATTCAGCATTTTCTTGGAAAAGCGCAGGAAATCTAGAGGTCTAAATATTGCACAATAAAAATAGAATATCGCTGATCGCTGACCAAGTCAGTCTAAACCTAAATACAATGTTACACCTCAATACCTCGATGCTAAATGATGTTGCAACTCATGTGGCTTACTTCTTACAGAAGCGTAGCATGGAGTGGCTTTTGGTCGGCCCATACCATCCCCAATAAGGTGGCCGATTGCTCCCCAGAGGGTTCACAAAAATTAGACCGAAATAATTTATGCAAGGAGAAATGCTAATGAAGCTTGACTCAATAATGAAGTCAAGCTACAACAAAGCATCTGACTTAAAATGCTGAAGAGAAACTATTCGATCAAACAAATTTTCGGTGAAAAAAATTGCGATTTTTCGAAAAAACTCAAAGTAATGTCTGAAACGCCTTCGTCGGTACATCTCCTAAGCCAATACCACTGAAGATGTGATGATTCTCATCAATGTGTTAATGCGTGCAAGGGCAGCATATAACTGAAATGCAGCTGTTTCACTTATCTTGTTTTGGTTTCCGTAGAGATCGGTAGCCTATGCCTCCCACCTCCCCATGCTTGCTCACTTTCCTCTACGTTAGAGCAAAAGGAGACATTACCAAAAAATGAACGAGAAAAGTGAAAATATAGATCATTCAACGTAGAGAAATTCCCAAAAAATATGAACAGAAGAAAACGTCGAGCATTCTTGCGGTAGCCTGCACCTATTCTCAATATCTACTTTGTCATAGAACGACGGTCTGTCATTAGAACGAAACGATGAACATGATAAATATCCTTCATGAAAATTGCAGCGATTTTGACTTGTGGTCGCAATACATCGCTCTGTAAAGTTATCTACAAGCCATCTAATCTCAAACTGATTATGCACCGCACTTATGTGCGGGCACGGCAGACTCAATCATGGTTTGCCTGGAACTTTAATTAGCATCTCCTTCTGCGCCTTCATAGTGTTTTTTTCGACGTCGTTGTGGACTTATAGGAGATCTCCTTTGTCTTTGTATAAACAAGTTCCAACTTCGACGTCTAAAAGAGGCCCAAGAGTCCGCATGCTTTTTCCTCTTCTTCCCCTCCAGTTCTCATCTCACTGCGAATCGAATCTTCGTGCACGAAGATATTTAAAAATCTATAGCTTTCGAGGAAGAAATTTGTTGCTTAACAGACAATCGATTACGCCTGATTCTCTGTCATCGAACCTTGTGATGCTAGAATAATTATTCCTGGTGACCTAGATGACCTGCGTCATTACAACATGCACAGGTGCCAAGACGTTGATTTTCCTACGCGAGGAGGCAGCATCTGGGACCAAATCTTTACTAATATTCAGCGTTTCCAATTGCCGAGCGGAAAATTTTCGCGCAGTACACAGATTTCCGCGCAGTGATATAGATTCACCTCTCCGGAGATCAGCTGTTAACAAGCATGCACACCTAATTTTGAGAAATGAAAACATTTCGAAGAATCTTCCACGGATGCTGTTATTTCACAACTGCCGGCGCTTCGGCCTTCACTTTGTTCATGTGGTAAACAATTGTTACATGAAAAGATTGAACATGCAGATGGGTAGTGACTGTTACTTGAGCATCTAGCAATTGGAAGACCCCGCTTCTTGGTACATAAGAGACAAATGAAATTCACGCACCTTCGAAAAAAATCTCAACCGCTCAACGGTCTCATAAAAAAAACTTTTTTGACGGTTGAAATCACGATTTCAATATTGAAATTGCGATTTTTGTAGACATTACTTTTATTCTTTGAATATGTTTTCAATCGGATCATTCCTTATAAACGGCTAAAATAACAAAAAATTGCATTCATCTATGAAGTGAGAGAAAATCTATATTCTTTGACAGAATCATAGATATTAACGCCTCAGATATGAACAAAAATGACAGGTGGAAAAATGCTGTTCCAAAAAATTAAATGTATGAAACTGATCTACGGTAAGTACTTGTATAATTACTTATCATAATCAAAACTTATGATCGTGTGTTTATTTTTTCGTATTCACGAGAATTCTCGAATTTTGTATTCACATCTAGCCCTGCTTTCCGCGCACATCAGACATATAAACGGGTACGATACCATGAACTGATAAGTTGTTGTAATAATATTAGTGATGATCATAATCAAACTACGAATCAGTTTTCAATTTGTACTACTCAAAATAAACAAAAATCTCCCTTGCACGGAAGCGACCATAATTTCCCCGCTGCGCGGACGATTCCTGAATTCCTCGCCATTTCCGCGCAGCATTGCTAGCATTCCCATCTGTGAGCCTGCGCAGCTTCACAGTCTAATGGGCAAATCCGACCACGCCGTGGTTATCTGTCGAACGTCCTTCTTGTGTTAAGATGACTGCTCGTAACTTCAAGAAGCACAACATGGCTAAGTTCTGTGAGCTCACGTATCAAAATGATTGGCTTCAATCAGCTTCTTCAGAACCCTCCGTCGATTCTGCAGCCGCGTTACTCCATTCTTGTATCAACGCTGCGTTCGACCATTGCTTTCCACTTGTGCTATACGCATGCGCAGCAGTGATCCCCCGTGGAAGAGCGCTTCTCTTAAGATCATCATCAACAATCGGGACCGCGCCTACAAAGAAGGAAAGTGGGCGAAGTACTATCGTATCTGTGAAGAAGCCATCCGACATACTCAATTCTTCAAACAGGCGCATGTCAAATCGACGACGCTTTCAAACAGAGCTAGAAGGATGTGGCAGGTGGTTAAGGAGATCGGCTGCTGTCAGTCTAAGAAAAAATAACAACTCGATGATGATCTCATTCTCCACTGAGCAGCTAGCTGACTTTTTTGCTTCTAAGTACTATGCTCCTGCCTCTCCCCTCGTGATCTAAATGCTGATGAAATAAACAGGCTACCGAAAAAAAACCTTGAGTTATCTGTTGTGGAAGTTGAATCTACATAACGGAAGGTGAGGAAGGAAAGTCCAGGACCTGATCGGATTCCATTCTTTATCTTTCGTGATTTTCTTTTCGTTACTAGCCCCTGCAATCACAAACGTTTTTAACAGAAGCCTCATCTGTGGACAAGTCCCTGCCTGTTTTAAGCGTGCCTTCAGATCTCCAATCCCGAAATGCCTTAAAGCAACTCAAATTCAACACTATCGCCCGATTCATTCGTTTTTGTATAGCGTTTTATTTTTTTTACTGAATTTTCACCCCTAGCACAGCTATGAGCAATGAACGAAGCTAGGTTACTCAATGAAAAGTAACAAATTGTATGATTTTAAATAAATAAAATGAAAAAAAACAGATCTTCTAATCTGATTAAGCTATCCCCATCAGAAACCTGTTCACACGCCTCTTGAAAGGTTCAAGATTGTATTGGTCAGGGAAAGTGGTCTGGGGAAGCTGATTCCAAAGCTGTGCCGTGCGAACAAAGAAGATTTTCGAGCGACTCACAGTACGTGCGCGTTCTAAGCTCACATGATAGCATGTGAGTGCATTAGCTCTGCGTGTGCTTCTGGAGATCTTATGTTTGGGTACGCACTCATTTACTGCAGAGCTGCTTCTACCGAAATAATATCTGCAGAAGGGACTGAGTGAAGCAACATCTCGTCCGACGGAGAGACTTTCTTTTTTCTTACTGGCTTTTGTGATTGTATGTAATGTAAGCGAGTCTAGCGAATTGTTACTGTGAACGAAAATAAAGATCATTATTATTTTTTTCTTTGTAATCCCTATCCAGCAGGAGGAAAAAGTGCAGCTAAAATTGTGATAACTCCTTATATATTCAAACGACAACAGAAATATTGGACAACAGTGATTGGCTAGCCGAAGGTTCAGAGATCCGAAACGGTGAAATTGCTCAGTAAGGCATACTTTCAATCATCATCCTTGTTTTGTCATCTTAAAACATGCGTGTGTTATTACATGCATCACACTTCTAATCGATGATGTAATCGCGAATGCGATTCACTGTCGCTAAAATTGGCCAAAATTCATGATTGCTGATATAAGGAGGATTGCCAAATATGAATGCACTCAGCTTCATATAGGCTGCAAAGGTACATGAAAACACAAGGAAAACACAATGTATGACAAAAATATTCCTGTCATCAGGGAAAACATAGAAAATCTCATTCTATTTCTCTCTGTCGAATCAATACAACAAGTAGACAAGTTTCTACTTGCCTACCGCGACACAGAGAAGCCAAATCAACGCTAAAAAATAGAGGAATGATCTCTGACATTTCTTGCGCAATGTTACCTGCTTTGCCACCGACTGCTCATAGCTTCTCGCTAAGCTCTACAGAGCTATAAATTTGTCCAACTGGTGATATTAGTGAGATGACGTACAAGTTCCTTTATGGTGGCTGACGTGCTTCTGAATCACCAGCTTCTGAAATCGAACAAAAGCAAATGTCCTCATCAACTTTGAGCGTTAAAACTGCGGCCGCGGTAAAAGCCAGTAAAAGCCTAAGCGAGTTGCTGAAACCTCACATACATAAGTTGAATAGAAAATTTCTTTCTGTTTAATTAACGCCAAACACATAATTTTTTGAAAGTTCATGAACGTCTGAAAAATTTTTTGAAAGACTACATAGTCGATCTCATGACTTCATCGGTGCCTCTTCTAATGCAGGACAGCATCTATCAAATCTGCAATCTCATATATTTAAAAAGCATTTCTGACAATATGACATCCTGACAAGCTTTTTATACTCTGCCAGAATAATTGTAGGCAACATAATTGCACCTTTACACTGCTTGCACGATGGTATTCTTCCACCCCCAGTGGAAAGCGGATCAATCAGTGACAGTCTTATTCTGCTAGGGTTTAGTAGAACGGTTCTCAGAAACATACTGCAAGTCAACCAATCACGCCCTAGGTTTTGTTAGTGATTGATTTTTTACATCTGTTGTCAAATGTGCCTCATTAGTCGACGTTGGCCACGATCTTAATTACAATTTCTTATCCTTTATCCTATTGCTTTTAAAGGGTCAGCATGTCAACCTGAATTGGACGTGTTTGTGTGAATGATGCCGGTTGGGTATAATTACATGATGCATTATTGCAATAGTATTCCCGGCATATTCATGCATGATGCGATAACGTCAATACATCATAATGGGGATAAAAAACCGAACAAGTCTGGAGCGTTGCGGCATCATTATTTTGGATGCCCTTCCAGTGACTGATGGCACTTTTGCTGCTCAACCTCAATGCATGTTGCCATCTGCTCGGATTTACATATGAATAAAAAAGGGGCGACACCTCGAAATGTCATTGATTGGCATTGAATTTGGCTTTTGAAGAGATTAATCTTTACTATGACAATACTTAATATTCTTAAGAACAAAAACTAATTTTACAAGTTGTAATTGAAGAATTTGGAGTTCAGAGGAGCACGGCCACCTTTGGGCCTCGTGGGAGTGGAGCAGCATGAAACTATCTTGTCGATGATGTCACGACAAGAATTAAATGAAACATCAGTTTTCCGCGCATATGTAGGTACTCCTGAAGCAATCAATGAGCGCACATGTACATTGAACAATTTTATAACTTTCCAAAGTTTGCATATGATACACTGAAGTGCCATCTATGTCAGCTACCATTCAAATGCTCCCTATCGACAATCTGTGTCGACTTAATACGACAGGTTGTCAGCACCATGGAATTAACAACTTCAAAACGTTATTATGGAATGGTGTTGTGTTTTCACAGAAGGCAAAGTGTTGCCTGTGTCATACTAGTTGCATGCAAATCTTTCCAAAGAAATATTACTGAGAGTAGAAGGGAATGTCAGTGTATAGCGCATATCATCACACAGTACAGCACCTCATGTTGCAATTTTGTACTTTGACGAAAATTCAAATTAATGAATACGTGAAAAGTACATATAACTCATATATTTAAACATTAAAGCTTTATATTCTGCATAGAGTGGCTATGGCATACACAACTGCAACATATAGGGTGTGATGATGAAATTATAGAAATTCATTGTAAAGCAAGGGTAGATCAACGGCAAGTTCAGGCCAAATAATCCACTAAAATTTGCGTTTCTTTTGCACTTCTATGGAGCCGTGGTGGATGAAGCAGAATATTTCTGAGGATTAGTTTCTTCCTGTCACTGTCTCTGCCAATATATTTGTTTCAACAGGTTTCAATAATAGCTTTATGAAAGCATCCGAAGACATTTTCATAAAACAGAGATTTTATCATCCTTCTATGCATGAACATGAATAATTGAACACACAGATTGAAAATTTTGACACTGATGAAGCTGCAGGGATGCATTAATACGATGCCTTAACTTGAGGCCTATTCACGGATTCTAGTGACAAGCTAATTGCATAGAGTGAGCATAAATTAGGTGAAGTGTCGACTGAATAGAGGAAGTATATTAGGTAGAGTGGTAAATCCGCATTTATTAGATCCCCAATGTGTATACACCAAAGATAAT
The DNA here is from genome assembly GCA_907163375.1 of Prostheceraeus crozeri. Lineage (NCBI taxonomy): Eukaryota > Metazoa > Platyhelminthes > Polycladida > Euryleptidae > Prostheceraeus > Prostheceraeus crozeri. The sequence goes on along the minus strand of CAJQUW010002553.1, from coordinate 67,162 downwards.
GGTATACACCAAAGATATTTAACACTAGAACTACCGACGGTGTTAATTGACACCTGAGTCGAATTTATCATCCGCTTATTCCTGTCGTATGGTATTTATAGGAAATTCATTTCAGGTCTGTGAGAGATTATTAATGGAGTATACATACATAGTATATCTTCGAACGCTAAGTAACTAGTTTTAGCTGTGTACCCCGAGAACTAAAGCAACGGTGTCAATTGACACGCGAATTTGATCGCATGCTTCTCCGAATCTTACGATTGCTACAATGCAATATTTTATCATTATCACACATTTCATTGCTGTGTATGTATCTTGGGGGACCATCACAATGTATCTAATGCGTGTGTGTGTGCTTCTTGATTCGCTGACAATTAAGCCAATCAATATCGAATATCAGCCGGTTGATTACACGTGACAACTGTAGCTGCTGCTGCTGTAGTCATTCTCTCTGTGTCTGCATGTCGAGACCTCGTAGATGCACCGCTCAGAGAGCTATTGACATACTTTCACAATATAATGAAAGTGAAACCGATTCCGAGAACGAAGATATACCAGAAGATTTCAGAGAACAGCTAGATCGACCTACCTGAGAGTTCGATGTTGTGCTTGATGCATTGCTGAAACCGATTTATGATTCTTTCAGGAGAAATGGACCTTGTACTTGACGAAGAAGAAGAGCAGACAAGAATAGAAGAGGAGACAGAACCTGAAGAATCATATGTTTCTCGTAGTGGTACTACATGGGTGAGACTGTCTAGTAGTGACATGCGTACACCAGCCTCATCGTCTGAAAACATTATTCACATTACACCAGGTTCGTCAAGCTCTTCTAAACGTAAAGTAAGCAGTGTGATCACATCATTTCTCCAAAATAATAGATGAAGCGATGTTTCGAAAGATTCATACTTGTACCGTTGCTCATGCTAGATCTGCGAATGATTCGAAATTCGAAATATCGTTAGAAGACATTTACTCCTTAGTATGCCTGCTCTTTGCAAGAGGCGTCTTTATTGCAAAGAATGAACCACTAGATTCCCTGTGGTCAAATGAATACGGCAGAAATGTATTCAATTCTACTATGCCCAGAAATAAATTTCAATTTATAATGAAACATTTGCGATTTGATGAGCAAAGTACGCGCACAGAGAGGCGACAAGTTGATAAATTTTGTCCAATACGAGAGTTGTGGACACGCTTTGTTTCAAATTCCTAAGCAGCTTTCAACCTTTCATTTTATCTAACAGTTGATGAGCAATTGTTTCCAATGAAATCTAGGTGTCCCTTCATTCAATTCATTCCAACGAAGCCAGATAAATACGGATCAAAATTCTGGTTATTGTGTGATGCAAATTTTAGATATACATGTATCTACAATCACTTTGATCTACAATGCTCAGCCATATTTAGGAAAGGTAGAGACGGAAGACCGTCATGGATTGCAACTTGGAGAATTCGTTGTGATGAAACTTCTCGAATCATATTTCGGTGGAGGCTACAATGTCACCAGAGAAAGTTTTTTCACTAGTCTCTCCTTGTCAAGAAATCTTTTGAGCAAAATGTTATGTTGTAGAGATATCTAACAAGTTGTGTGTTGATATCTTGCCTGATTGATAGTCTAGACATAGCTGATTCATAGCTATGACCTAGTGTTCCGCTTGACATAGCACTTCTTATATCTTAGATGTTGCTATACTAATAACTATGTTTGAATTTAAGAGACAGTGCATTACTTGTGATATGTCACTGCTTATGATAATATATTGACGTTTGGTTGAATCTACCATGCCTTCTGGGGATGCAACACTTGGCGTCGCGAGCAGGATCCGAACCTGCTTGGGGAAACAATGTCGAGGTAACGGTACTATACTATTGGAAAGAATGGTACAAAGACAGATGAAAAGAAAATTGAGAAAATTTTGAATTTCAAAAAACCTTCGACAGCAGAAGAATTGCGATCTTGGCTAGGATTGTGCGGGTACTATAGACAGTTCATTAAAAATTACGCTCAGTTGGTGGCACCTCTGGAAAGTTTGTGTAAACAAATTTGGAACAACAAAAGCAAAAGGAAAACTTCAATCGATTGGAATGATAAGTGTAACGAGTCATTCATTCAATTGAAAACTGCTATGACAACAGCACCCGTTTTGGCATATCCAACGAAAAGTGATAAATTTGTTCTTGATACTGACGCTTCGCATGAGTGCATGGGAGCTGTTCTATCGCAAATTCAAAATGGAAAGGAAAAAGTTATTGCCTATGCATCCAAAAAATTTACTCAAGCGCAGAGACAATATTGCATTACAAGGAAAGAATCATTAGCAGTACACAATTTCGTATATCATTTTAAAAACTATTTGCTCGGACGAACATTTATTGTGAGGACGGACCACAGAGCTTTGACGTGGATGTTGAATTGGAAAAATCCTAATACGAGTCAATACTGTCGTTGGAGACAAGAGCTGGAAATTTTCGATATGGAGGTACAATATCGACGTGGGGCTGATCATGTCAACGCTGATGTTATGTCGCGTTTACCACAATGTCAACAATGTGAACTTAAACATGCGGACCCAAAAGACAAACCTAAAGTGAGACACATTGCACATATAAACAGCCATGAATCATTCTGTAAAACTATCGTTCTACTAGAAGAGAATCTAAATCAATGTAGTGATAAAAACTTGGAAGAAGTATCTAATTAAACTTTTAAAAGGTAAACGGATTGATGAAAGAGAACCAATGGAGCTGCAAAGTTGTGGAGTGGAGGCGATTACCCTGTGGAAGAAGCGGTCACAATTACGATTCCGTGGTGGTTTGTTATATCTTCTGGATGGAAATGATAACTACAGATTGATAATTCCAGAAAATACCAGAAAAAACCTCATAAAATCAACCCACGAAAGCTTTGCTCATATTGGTGTGAACAAGACATTGAAGCTACTTAGAGATAAGTATTATTGGTTTGAAATGGAATTGGATGTTAAACTCATAATCGGAAACTGTAGAAGTTGCCTGGTCAGAAAGAGTGCCCCAATCAAAAAGCATAGCGTAGAATCATTACAAGCAAGTTATCCTTTTCAAAAGATTTCCATAGATTTAACTGGACCATTACCAAGTGGTCGGTGTAGTGAAAGGTATATTTTGGGAATCATAGACAACTTTTCAAGATACGTGACTTTGATACCGCTGAAAGAAGGTACGGCTATTGAAGTAGCTGACGCTCTTTATAAGAATTGGATCACAGTTTTGGAGTACCTGATACGATTCATTCAGACAGGGGAACTTCATTTCAAAATAAAATTATATTTGAACTTTACGGAATTTTTGGAATCAAAAGAACAAAATCATCACCATACTATCCCCAGGGAAACTCTTTGATTGAGCGACTATTTCGGACTGTAAAAGATATGCTGTTTTCTACGTCCACCTCAAAGAAGAAAAATTGGACTGAGGTACTTCCAACTGTAGAAATGGCGCTAAGGTGCACTGAACATAGCCTTCTGAAGTTTACACCTTATGAAGTGGTATTTGGAAGAAAAATGACGACCCCTTTATGTGATAAAATTCAGGCAAAAAGCAGAAATTATACTTCATGCGAATACATAATTTCCATGCAGAATCATTTGAATAGCATTCATCAAAAGATCAGAGATTGTCAAATGCGGATGAAGCAAAAAACGGATAATAATATATCGGAGATAAAGTTATGGCAAAATCCTTCCTCGAGTCCGCGGAATAAATGCAGCAAGGTATGACGGCCCATATGAAATAATAGGACAACGCGGTAAATGGTGTTTTGTATTAAGACATTGTAAAACTTTAAAAATAATCGAGAGAAATTACTATCACTTAAAACGCTGCATGATTGGACATTCCATTAATGACACTGACAATACGAGTATAGAATCGAGGTCTGCAGACAACGACTATCGTCCCGGTGACAGACTAAGTGCAAGGTATCCTAAAAGGAATCGGAGGGAAACGGAACGTTATAGTTTCAATTAATGGGTTTAATCTTTTATTTTTGGGAGGGGCAATGTGTTATGTTGTAGAGATATCTAACAAGTTGTGTGTTGATATCTTGCCTGATTGACAGTCTATGACCTAGTGTTCCTCTTGACATAGCACTTCTTATATCTTAGATGTTGCTATACTAATAACTATGTTTGAATTTAAAAGACAGTGCATTACTTGTGATATGTCACTGCTTATGATAATATATTGACGTTTGGTTGAATCCACCATGCCTTCTGGGGATGCAACACAAAATCATCACTCTTGTCGGTACGATGAAGTCTAATCGCCGTGAAATTCCCCCTGTGTTGCATCACAAGAAATCGAAGCCTATCAAAACGTTCCTGGCTGCTAAGATACCCTCTGAGAAATCTTGTTCTTATAAAGTCAAGAAAGATAAGAATGTCATTGTCTTGTCTTCTTTTCATTCCACCGCATCTATAGTAGAGGATATCCCAGAAGTGATTCGTTTCTACAATGGCACTAAATATGGTGTTGATACAATTGATCAAATGGCAAGACTGTATAGCACCAAAAGTGCTTCTCGTCGTTGGCCATTTCAAATCTTCTGCAATTTGCTTGACCTTGCAGCAATAAATGCATATACTCTGTTCAAGGAAACTTGCGATTCAGAAATCAGTCGAAGATAGTTCCTGATTACCTTATCAAACGAGTTGATATCACTATCTCGTAAACCAGACACAAAGACGAGCAAAACATCAAAACCAGCACAAGAAAGATCGAACAAACGTGTGAAATGCAGACTGTGTAAAATAAACTGTACACGCTCTTCATGGTATTCGTTGCGAAAAATTCGTCTGTGGAACATGCACGAGCATTATCTGCAAAGATTGTCTGTAAAAATTGTCCTTTTCAAAAGATAGATGTTATAATTTCTATTTTGTTGTTTTGCCTTGTATGCAACGAAACCAGTGAAAATCAGCTGATATTGCATGAATTTTAAAATATTTGTACAAATATTCTTTTTCATTGCCTCTTTTAGTAATTACAGAACCAAAACACATTTTAATAATAAATCAAAGAATATTTATGCATGTCTGAAAACAACGTTCAAATTGCAACAAATAATAGTCTATTCTTCTTTCTCAGATGTCTTGCAACGCAGTTGTAGCACCCTGTTCATACAATTCTTTCAATTAGCCTTCATTGCATTATTTTATGTGAGTTGATTACCAAATCTGAAGAGCGCATGTTATATAGGAATAGCACAAATGAAAACCAATTGTTTCATTCTTAGATAAAAGCAGAGTAAAGTTCACCTACAGTTCACCTAATACATGACTAAATGACTTTTCTGAACAGAAAAATGAGCTGCGTCTTTACTTTTGATCATGTAGATTGTTTTTTTGTAATAATTGCGAAGCCTGGCTTGTACATGTAATATCGTTGCTGTGCCCACCGTTGCCCGGCCACACCAAACGCGATTGCCAAGCTTGGCAATGGCAATAATCTAACGTGTAAATGTAATTTTGCGGTAAGAAATTACCTGACACAACAGAAAAAATATATATGAATTATCAGAAAGTTTGATATAAAATTGGTTTAAGCAAATAAAAACAAACAACATATATTGCGCATGTTATACAATGCACATTGACAACATCTTTGACATTGACAGACATCTGATGATCGATTCCACTTTGACCTAAAATGCCCTCTGTTAATTATTTGCAAATGGATCCATGTTGTAGTTTCAGCCTGGTGAATAACACTAATCTTTTCAATATATAAATGATAAACATAATTTTGAACAGAACGACTTACTCGCCAATTCATCACACATATAAAAATTTTCTTTTAAATCATAGAAAATTAACTAGTTACCTTTTGAATCGAAGAGCGTTGTTGACATGGTTGAGCCTTATTAAGCCAATTGCTCAGTGTAATATTCGGATTCTCACTGAATTTGTTAATGCATGAATTCTACAGAGGGAGTTGCATGGGGAGTTGTGTGTTTATCAATACTCATCAGTCTTCATGTGAATATTTTTTCTTCCAAATTTATAGTACTGCACTAAATTGCTGCATCACCGCTCCATCATCTTTAACAATTTTTTTTCAGAGAAACTACTGAACGAATATTCTTGAAACTTATCATATAGTATCAGTGAATTGTGCTTTACATCATGCTGCTTTTCCAAGGCTTTTTGTCGCATTGCACACCGAACAGCCAACAAAGCAGCAATTTCGCCCCATTGCCGTAATGCTTTTTTTGCCACGATAAGGACCGTACTAAAATGGGTTCAAATTTAGGTATCTATTTCTCATCTAGCCCTTTTAAACAATTAAATATCTTTGGTATACACAAAAGATAATGTCCATTGTCTTTGTATTTTCCATTGTCTTTGGCATACACTTTCGAATTTATTCAATGAACTCAAAGGACGTACAGCCGGAATTGTTTCCAAATGTGAGATATGCGCATTTATGAAGTTTTGAAGAAATTACAACGGAATTGACTGATCATGATAGCATAAAGCAGAAGGAAATGATAGCATTTTACAGATCCTCCGTGTCATGACAGCCTTGGATAGGTAATGTTGGATAAACTGGCAACTCGATGACCTGCGCTATTGCTTTCCTGCTGAACCTCAAGAGAATCTTCTTAAGCGTGATCAGGCAGCAGCTGCCACTGGCAGAGCAAAATCACATAATCAAAGACAATTATTTCAATTAACTTTAAAGGATGTAAATGGGTCCACATTAATTCAGATCCATGAAGTGAAACATGAATTTAGTGAATCATGAAATCAAGTCTGTGAAAATTGAATTAAAAACTTGACACGGATAATATCGCGACTTTTTCATGAAGACTTCCATTGTAATACGGAGCATGAAATTCCCCCGATAATCAGCTTGATTTCCGCTTAGTTAGGATGATTATTGGCAAATATTCATTCCTTTGATATCCAACTTGCTTTATACTACTTACAACGGGAGTCATCTCGGTAGTATTTAAATTGGCAAAATTTTGACATTTTTAAAACTTCTCAAATAATTTTTTGGACCACGGGAACGTAATCTCCGTAAAAAAACTGAATCTTTTCATATAAAAATTTTCATTGTATACAGATACTTTTTTGAGTCGACACTCTACCTACATATCCCTACTCTATGGTCGACTGTCAGCACACATTGAAAATTTTCATATCAAAAGATTCAGTTTTTCGCTGACACTAAGTTCATGTGGTCCACAAAAAAATTTCATGAAATTTTAGGAAGCCAAATAATTTCAAATTATTCCTTTGTTTAGATACCACGAATTTGGCACCATTATGTATGTGGTATGAAGCTGTTGACCTATCAAAAAGGAATGAATATTTACTAACAGGCATCTTAAGCCGAAATCTAGCTGGTTGTCGAAGAAGTTTCAAGAACCGCATTAGAAAAGTATTCAGCAGCTTATGCAGCTGAGATCATGTTGCGCGTCTCTTGTCTGAAATTTCAAGTCTTTCGTTCCCAATTTCATCGGCATGATTTCATGGTTCACTAAATTTTTGTTTCATCTTTTAAATAAGAATAGTTTTGTGTCCGAACTTAAATTTTTTAAAGTTAATTATTATCACTGTCTCTGATTACGACATTTTGTTCTTTCAGTAATAGGTAGTTTCTGATATGACCACGCTTAAGAAAATACTCTTATGCTCATCATTAAGCCAGAGCATTGCATCCATCGAATTGTTAATTCAACAAACACTACCTCTCTAAGGATGCAATGACACGGAAGATTTGTAAAATGCTATTCTTCCTTCCGTATTATTTTCATGATCAGTCAAATCCGTCTTAATTTCTCCAAAACCGTAAGAATTTGCACATGTCACATGTGGTACTGGCCGTATTGCCGCAAGGGCAACAACGTCGACTTTCCAGCCTGTATTTCCTGGAATGCTCTGATGAACACTATTGACTTCCTCATGAGCACGATAACTTTTCTCACAAACCTCATGAATGCTATTGATTTTCCCATGAACGCATCATGAGATTATTTTCATGAATGATATCAGTGCCACTCAAAATTTTCATCAAAGTGTCATGAGAAATTCATATAATGAGTTAAATGTTTCATGAGAGTATAGAGACTCATGATAATCTGATGAGCTTTCATAAAAATCTCATGAATCTGCATTAAACTTCAAGAGTTCTCGATGAAAAATTTTCGTGGTGAGTGTTGGCTTTTCTGCGGTAGTACTACGCATCTTATTGAAACTATTATATTTATTGTAAAAGCTGAAATCACGATCACATCGTCATCGGTCGCTACTTGAGAAGTCCAAGACTTCAACTTTGATATTCGTCCACTCAACTTTTGCATGGATTTGAATTTCAAGGTGCTTATCAATTACAAAAGAATATGTACTCTTCCTGTATTGATTATCGCAATGCTATTCCCGGATATAACTTATCTGTCATTTTTTAAAATATCATAAATTAGGAATCAAATATTTGCAAAATGTTCATTTGTTCATTTTTTGTTGTTCGACCAACTGAATGATTTTAGACGAGACTTAATTTAAAATTCATGCGCAGGCAAAGATGATATCTCTATAAAAGTGATGGAAATCACTGAGTTTGACGGAAAGGAGGAAAATGTGCCTTTATGATCTCTGCTTCGTGTCGTCGACAAGATTAAAGATAGTGTCGGCTACACAGAAGACAGAAATCACAGCGGCCCACTCAAGGTAAGTGCTAATTGTGCGCATGAAAGGTCTGCGAAGGTCGATAGATCATATCTGGCGAAACATTTATGTCGATAGCAATGTACGACTCATGCACGAATTAAAGAACGTACATATTTGCAGCGAATTCAGTTCAGTATTCAAGCACCTTCAGAATTGCAACAATAATACAAATATTTCTATGGAAATCCTAGCATCTGACAACGAGAATCTCCAACCTCAGAATTAGAGAAGCTTCATCAAAAATATCAATCCAAAAATTCATTGCAACGAAGAACAACGGGGCCCTCGCAGACGTTTCAATTACTGCGCAGCAATTACTTGAAGTGGGCCTCTGTTATTCCTGCTTTGTGTAGCCGACATTATTTTGCCTTTGTTAACAACACGAATCAGAGATCGCAAAGGCCCACTTCCTTCATTTCCGTTGAACTCTGTGATTTCCATTACTTGCATAGAGATATCATTTTGTTTATCTATGTTTTATAGTCCGGGAGCTAGCGCGAACTTGTGCAGGGAAGGAGGTAGTACATAAAACTTTCACATAGCATAGCATACCTCTAACCTACTGCAAAACTTCGCGTCTGCCGGATCAGATCATTTGCTTTTAAGAAATAGAGAGGATAACACAATCCTATGTATTTCCAGTGGTAAAATTGTGACATTTAAGGTGTTGACTCCATTTTTTCGAATTTTTGCTCATAAAAGTTACACAAATTGGTATTTTGTTGAACTGGTTATTATAGAAATCATCTACGGATCATGATCTTTCAAATGAGTTATCATTCATTGACAGAGGATGAAGTAAAGTGTACAAACAGACACTTTTTGTTAAAGTATATCAACAATTTTCCTGAAATTTCTATGTTAAAATTTGCAGTTACACCAAAGAAAAGTGTCTGTTTGTACACTTTACTTAATCCTCTGTCAATGAATGATAACTCATTTGAAAGATCATGATCTGTAGATGATTTCTATAATAACCAGTTCAACAAAATACCAATTTGTGTAACTTTTATGAGCAAAAATTCGAAAAAATGGAGTCAACACCTTAAATGTCACAATTTTACCACTGGAACATAGGATTGTGTTATCCTCTCTATTTCTTAAAAGCAAATGATCTGATCCGGCAGACGCAAAGTTTTGCAGTAGGTTAGAGGTGTACTATGCTATGTGAAAGTTTTATGTACTACATCGTTCCCTGCACAAGTTCACGCTAGCTCCCGGACTATTTATTTCTTATTCATGGATTTTAAATTGCCTCCCTGTAAAATATTCTTTTTTGAGCTATAAAAACGCATGATTGCATGATCCGGAGAAATTCCGTGCCAAGAATTATGGATAAGACATAGTGTTTCTTTTTGTCTTTCAGAGAAACAAACCGAGGGCGTCAATCTGCTCCTCATTGGATTTACAGATGTTTTCTTCGATCTGGTATAGCAAGAAGAGGGACTGGGTAGAACTCTCTATGCGAGCAGTTTCGCAGTACCTGCACATCATGTAAAAGTTTCACTTCAGAAAATGTGCTAGCTGCTATGTCGAACTGTTATTGGCAGGGTTTCGGAGTCGCCCGGAGCCGTGGTAGATTGTCGGAACAGGAACTGTGTTCCGGCCATTACTGCTCCGAGACTCTATCTAAAAGTCTATCTTCTATACGTGTAGTTGAAGTCGATATACAATAAACAATTTGTCAATCAATTATTATCCAAATAGCTTCAGATCACTTAATCGAATGAGTCAAAGGGACTGGCTAAGCAATCGCATTTATAGTTTTCATTCACGTTATGCAACAATAATTTTTCACAAACATTCATGATCATTTGCATAATTTGGTGAGTAACATGACTATCATAAAATGACAGACATTCATCATTCAATTTCTTTAGCTTGTCATGAAGCAGTCGAAAAAGGTACCAAGTTTTGGACAACGTCATGTAGTGGCTATACTTTGTCACTTCGCACTGGCTATTCTGTTTACTAATCGAATAGGATTAGGAGTTGCCATGGTAGCAATGGTTAAGAAGAATTATCAAGAAAAACATGAAAACTACGAATTTGCTGAAAATTCGACGGATACGTGTCCTGCAGTTGATAATAGGCATATAATGTCTCACATCAATCAGACAACAAATTTTATAGGCGGTGAATTTCCATGGCCCCGAGAGTTACAAGGACAAATACTAAGCTCATATTTTTGGGGATATACGTTGTTGCAAATTCCAGGCGGAATGATAGCTGGAAAGTACGGCGCCAAATGGGTACTTGCATTTGGAATTGGATCATTTTCCCTTCTCAATCTTGTATCTCCAACTGCTGCACACGTAAGCCCATACCTTTTTATGTTAATGATCTGCTTAAAAGGTTTTGGTTCTGGTGTTGCGATTCCAGCCATTATATCACTGATGGGCAAATGGGCTCCACGACAAGAAGCTAGTATTTTGCAAGCAATTGGTTTGTCTGGAAATAACACTGGGCGAATAATTGGTTTGTTATTCGCGGGACCTGTTTGTATGTCAGTTGCATTAAGAGGGTGGCCAACCGTGTTTTACATCAACTTTTCACTAGGGTTCGTTTGGTGCATCATTTGGGCCATTCTCATAAGCAATTCACCAGCGAATAATCCTTATATAAGTGAGGCTGAGAAGGAGTATATCATGAATTCAATTGGTAAGGCAAAAGAAAAACCACCGTTTCCTTGGTGGCAGGTACTGACTAGCCGCATGACAATTGTATATGTTGTTCAGTGTTTTTCATTCGGGTGCATTACTTATTCTTACGCAATGTGTTTTCCAGAGTTCTTGTCGGATGTTTTTCATTTACATATTGATAAGAATTCATTAATTCTTATTATACCGGCCATCGCAGCATTGATATCAACAAATAGCTGCACACAAATTGCGGATTTGTGTATTCGAAGAGAATGGTTATCAGTGCAAACAACCCGCAAAATAATTACTACGGCTGGCTTTTGGGGAACTGCCTTCGCATATTTCTGTATTACACTTGCTGGATGTAATCCCATCCTAATACTATTTCTTATTGCTGTGGGAATATCAAGCAACGCAATAAATCATGGTGGATTCCTTCTTACACCACTGGATACTTGTCGTGAGCATTCTGGTACCTATGGTGCCATTGGTAATTTGTTTACTACCCTAGGCGGTCTCGTGTCTCCTATCGCCATCGGTTATTTAACAGCTGGAAATGGCACTTTGACAGAATGGCATAGCGTCTTTTACATGTTCGCAGCCCTTACGTTTGTCACAGGAGCTCTATATGCTGCGTTAGGTTCTTCGCAGCCATTCAAATGGGATGAGAAGAAAAAAATAACTGAGACTACAGATCTGATTTAGCTGATTGAGAAATTCATTGGTAGTCCGTGTACAGTGCAATTCATTTCTAGATTATCTTTGCATGAAGCTTTTGTCATGGATATAAAAATGAAGTGAATGATGCCAAAGAAATATGCTTTTTAATCTGACATTCACTTAATGCTGATTTATTAATGTGACGCAATAAATCCGTTATTCCTCTTTTTCTTCATTTTGTCATCATCATTGCCCCTTTGTAATTATTCTCTTTAACAAGAGCATGTCACAAGAAACGTACTACTAAGACGACGTAAAGCGAGTTTGATCATCCAAAAACTCTTTGATCACCTTGATAATTTTCTTCATATTCACCTTCCACGAATCAGTTGGGAAAATAATCCCAATAATAATTTTTAATTTCAGCTTTTGTAAACAGTAAATTTAGAAGAAGAATGCTAACTACAGTGCAAGTGATCAATGTTAATGTATAGAATTGCACATGTATGTCGAAGTGGACGAGAATTGGATCTTTATTGGGTTGGAAATAGGAGCATCCAGATTGATAAAATTGATTAGTACTTTGAGTACAGGTCAAAAATACGCATGTGAAATGTGCACGACTTTCAATTTTATATTTCATTTTTATACATCTGTGAATGGTGTCATGCAGTTCTAAGTAACTTCAAATGTTCAATACGAAAGCTAAACAGACTCAATTCTTTCCCGACATGTTTCATGCCAAGTGAAGTAAATTGAAATTAAAATAAAATATAACACCAGACGCTTCGGGTCCAGACCCTTTGTCTAACGGTTAATTAAGCCGAAACGTCTGGCATTATATATTATTTCAATTTCAATTTACTTCACTTGGCAATATACAGTAACATATCGGGAGAGAATAAAGTATGTTTTGTATTCGCATTGAATTATGGTCCTCTTGCCCTCTGGCATATCATATAACTTCAAATGTGACTTCAAAGCAGGGATGCGGAGTCCTATCATTTTGATAAGACTGCGACTCCGGGTTGCCAATATATAAAGCCTAGTTTTTTGAAAAATTAGCTGGTAACCTACATCATAGATATTTACAGGCTTACCGGAACCTATTTTTATGGATCATTGTTGCATCAATTATCAATCATTTTTGATGAAAGTTCATCAAATGTCGCTTTCAGTTGGATGCATGCGACTCGGCTCCTCCCATCTTCTTGATGTCTGCTTCACACGGTTTTTCTCCAGTCTCTACCAAGCAGGAAAATCCACCATCCTTTTACAAAAAATATGAGTACACTTTCGATTTTACTATGCGCTATGGAGGAGCCATCACACACGATTGGCGTAATTTAAGGGTAAGAGGTAATGTTCTCAAACAAGCTAGTATTTCATTTTTGTCTCTGATGTGACCTTTGGTGCGCATATGATCGAAGCTAGAAAGGCCTTGTCTTCTCTACTAAATCACCGAGTGAAAAGACAATTCTTTTCTCACTTTCACGGTTCATTCCCTCAACTATTACAAGCTTTGCATGCAGCATCTCTGTACTTTTGTTTGACGGAGAAAGTTGACATCAAGACAGTGACAGCTGTGCACGAGGATAAACTATTTGCTTATATTATATTTCGGGTCTAGTTATAGGCCGAAGTCCGACTCCAGCAAAAATGATAGGACTCCGACTCCTCATCCCTGCTTCAAAGATGAATGACGACTTGCAGATGTGCAAGGAATTGAAATGATGAAATTGCGCAAAACTAATCAGTTAAGTGCCATTACTAAAATTTTTGATAAGTGGCATTTACATGACATCTGAATTTCCATTGCCATATTCAATGTGTGTGATATCATAGATGATCATGATGTGATTCCAGACTGGTATCGATGAAATAAAGTGCTTATCTTGAAAATCCATGCGTTTCTTAGATAATGTACAGTCCGTTTCATAAATAGTGGATCATCCTAAAATTTGACTAAATAAAACATAAGTTTGATACAGAAAGCATTTTTCATGTCATTTCATGTCCCTAATATATTTAAATGTCCTTATATAATCTGATAAGCTATGATACAGTAACGGTTCTAAAGAAGCTATATTTTGTGGCCCTACCCTTATTGTCAATGACATTACCAATTCGTCTAGGCATTGATTCGATGATATCGTTGATTTTTGACTGATCTAACTTTCTCCACTCTCTTTTTAACAGTGACGTAAGTTGTGATACTCCATCTGTAGGTAGCAGTGAACGATGAACGTTACGTTTTAGAATACTCCATACATTTTCTATGGGATTCAGATCAGGAGAACGAGCTGGCCAAGATAATGTCCTAAGCCCTAATTGAGACTTGCATAAGTTGACTCTACTACTCCTGTGACACGTAGCATTATCATCCATAAATAACCAAGTCGATGGATCACCAAGCTGATCTGTCATTTGGCCAATGTTCATTCGTAAAACATTCACATAGCGTTCAGAATTCATGGTTCCTTGCTGTACGTGAAGTTCAGAGCGGCCATTGGTCCAAATGCCAGCTGACACTTTGCTTTTTGTGAGTGCAATCTCGTTATTGTTCATTTGTGCTTTGTATTGTTTTCAACCGGGAAGAGATAGATTTCTAGCTGAAAGCAATCAGGAGTGCTGCCAACACCACCGCAACGAAGTCAGGAAGCTATGGAACATGAAGTCCAGTTAATCACATGTAGCAGTTACATTATTGTTGATGAATAATGGTGCTATACTGGCTCTGATTGACCGATTTTCTTTATTTTTGTTTTGCTTGATAGCTTTTGACTTGTAGAACAACATATTACATAACAAAGGAAACAAATTTAATTTTATAAGAGTGAGGTATGATTTTGTGTAACATTGCTAAATGAAGATCAAATTATCTACTACTTTTTCATCTATAACAGGAAAACAACTCAATATTCATGCTTGAAATTTCCAACAATGATATTAGTAAGCACAACTGACATATCTTCCAAATTTCAGAGAAATTCGTTCAAGTTTGGCGGAGTTAGACAAAGTTGAAGTTAAGGCGATGTTTAAGGGTGATCCATTTTTTATGAAACAATCTGTATCACAAAATGTTTGCAGAAAGTGGCCAAATTCAAAAAACACGTTTCGAAATTGAACATGAATTTGTTCTTCCAGTGAGCCAAATTCAATGAATTTTGTGAAAAGTTTGAAAATATACGCAAAAAGTAAAGGTCACAAAAGTGTAGATCCACCAACTTGGCTTCATGTGGATCAGGCCTAGATACGATAGGGGGCCTGAATTACCCCTCCGATATTTCAGGTTTTCGGCTTATTCATTTATTTTTGCTCCAAGATTTTAGTGCATCGTTACTTTTCTACTAAACAACTTAGAAAATTAGTAAACAACCTTAAAAATTATGTTGATGTGAGAGATGGAAAACATGTAATATCGATAACATGCCATTCGTGTGCTATGTTTAATACGGGCCTATCTCGTATGTTTACATATCGCACTGTACTTACTTTTGCATTTGCCTGCATCAACTCAGTCTCTTGGAAGTATTCTGAACCTTTGAAAACTTTTTCACAACCCTTAAAGACTTAAGTCAAGTGAACCTCAAGTGTGTGCAGCTAATAATGATAAGGTGCTCGATATTCAGTAGAAATATGTAGCCTACTGGGTATTAATTTATTGTGCATAATATAGCTGTGGCATCATATGGGGGAAAAGAAGGCAGCAATGTATGGTTGTTGTATTTGTCAGGTATGACAATGATAGATCGCGTTGGTTCATGCGATGAAATAAATAAAAACTAGTGCTCTTTTTCTTCTCAGTGTCTTGATGAAAAGATCAAGTTAAAGATAATAATAATAAGAAGAAGTTAATTAAGATAATAATGAATACAAATATATAAGAAAATATGATATGCAAAGTATATGCATGATTTTCCCAATTTTTTCATAGAAACATGAATATAAAAGTATAATATTCTTGAAGCTCTTCGAGATCTATTCATAGAAGACAATTTACATAGCACAGTTTTTAATATACAAAGTCAGTATGCATTCAATTCGCATATCTATGGCTTGCAAGTCGCTCAGTCTAGCTAAATGGTTTTAATGAGCAGACGCTTTATACATTTAAAGTCTCAAGGATTAAAAACAAGTTGGGCATGATAATACTATTAATCTTGTTGGTAAAGGCTATTGGAATAGACTATTTGAATTGTCCTAAAAATTTATCTAGGTTACTGATCCGAAAAAAAAATGCGAAATGCATTCCTTGGTCTAGCATTGGTTTTTATAAGATGGCAAAAAAGTCAAATATTAAAATTCTATGGAAAGGAACATCATCCATACTCCATGGATTTTCCTATCTCGTGAGCCAACGGCGTGCCATTTCAGAACTATTTTTTGGCGCGGGTTGGATTTTCCTATCTCGTAAGCAAGACGCGTGCACTTTTCAGAACTTTTCCCTGAAATTACTTGGACGAGCGTCCTTGTGTGAGCCGCTCCATAGGTTTGTTAAGGCTCTAAACAAAAATTCTTCGGGCGTGAGAACGTGCCGCGCCGCGTCCGGTGTGAATGGATCTATAGGAATACCATTGTAAACAGGTATTTATGGGTTGTCTCCCCCTACGTTTTCAAAACACGTGAGCAACAAGAATACATCGAACAGACGAAATCAGATTAAGTGGATGACATCCCGTACTTCACGCTGTCGTCTCTAATTCAAAAAGTGCTTGTCAGATTTGCATAAATTTTTGGATATGGGTAGAAAATATACTCAAGTACGTGCACCTGAAGTTTTGTGACGAGTGATGTATTTTTGCTGTTTTTAGACAATTTCGAAAACCTGAAGGAGGGAGATAATCCATTTGTACCCGTAAACATTGTTGTCTGTAAGAGTGATGCGCGTTGATACACCACACTCGCAGACATCCTGTCGCAGGCATATTTCTCGCAGACAAAAACGAACTCAACATTCAGTGCTTCATCAGCCAATCTGGATACACTATCATTTCAACAAGGTCTGTTGTTGAATCATGTCAATGCAAATTATATATTGAGGAGATAATTAGAGAATGAGGGAATATGGTTTTCATTTGACCACACTTTCCAATGGCCAAATTCTCAATTCAATGTCGACTAGTTTGCTGTGTCTTTCAAAGAGATTGATCCAATATTTGTTGAGATGCAACAACATGTGATGTGGAAAATTATCGGGCAGTGCCAATCAAAAGGTCAAAAGATCGCATTATAGAAGTTTCTTACTTCATTGCTTCATTTTTACGGAACGAAATGTCAACACAATAGTATCTACATCAGGGGTCGGCAACCTAAACCAACCCACCAGCCACTGGATCAGGTTAAACCTCCTTGCGGGCCGCACCCCCATCAGGATTGATTCTATAGGCGTGTAAGATAATTCATTATTGTTACTTCTATAATCATCATGCAAAACATAGTTCGGAAGTTGAGTTGCTGTAGTTAAACAGTGAAAAATTCTCTTTGCTATTCTGTCAAGGGAGAAGACACAAAAAAGTGGTTTATCACATTCCCAACTAATATTGCACCATATTAACAGCATGGTATATTATGCACATGAAATTTGTTCAGTAGAGATGTAATCTACAAAACAAAATAATAGAAAATGCACGGATAAAGTACAAAATCCAACAAAAGTTATGCAAGGGATTAAAACAGGATGAATACAAAACTGAAAGGATGTAATACAATGAAACTGGAAAATCCAGAGAACAGACAGAGATGATCATAAAAAACGGACCACATCAATTTCGATGAAATTCTATCGATCGTCATGCCTTCCAATCGCATCGCACAACAACGTACCATGCATCATTCGAGAGTTTGCATTCTCAGCTTTAAAATGAGCCATTACAGACTTGCATCTGTTATTGTATTTTCTGAGCAGTGCTCAAAATATGAAAATCGCTCAATTTACAGATTGCAGTTTTTCAATAAGAAAACATATGATTGTGATAATGAATCAGACACAAGGAGAGTGAGCATTTTCTGAGCTCTCTTTTGACACACTGTTCATAAAAGTCGGTGAACAAATAAAAAATTAGTGATATCGTAAAGTTATCACAAAATCATGACCCTTTTGGGTGAAAATGTTCATGTTTGGTATCATCCTTGCGATGCAAGAGATTCAGATATGTAAGTTAAGTAAGCTCAATAGTTCTATTTCAAACATCTTCAATATTTTTCTCATTTTCGCAAAAGTAAACAAATATCACGTAAGGTGAACGAAGGTTCAAAGCAAGACAATTGGCCAAGACATGTCTTTGTTTTCTCATAGCAAATGCGGATTGTTTACCTTCATTGTTTGGTTGTTATTGTTGTAAATGTAAATTGTAATAATTGTAAATGTTGGCGCTCTACCAATCCTTAGATTGCACAATGCACAGTCCACAGTCACAAAATGATGAATAAAAAGGACTGAATTTCGGTAACCTACAATTTATTGACAGTAAGTGGAAACAATGAATAGTTCATGTTTTTAATAATGTGAATGCAAAGGGCAATAACAGTTTTTGAAGTCATTATCGAAGCGATGAGAATTTTATAGTTTATATATTTGAATTTGGTCATTCTAAATTATAATTTCATGACAAGGATAATTTGCTGCGTTTATTTGAGCCTACAACTAATTATGTCAAATAATAATCCACGTTAGTTAAGATGGTCAGCTACATTGCAGGCAGGATGTAACGAAATGGTCTGTCAATTCTATGAATATGTATCATCTGCAACGGAGAGGCAATTCGGGGAGATTGCAGTTTTCCTTTGGAGCAATACTTTGAAGTGCAATTTGGACATTGTAGATGACTTTCTTCCGAATAGGTATGGGCCATGTGATGGATTGTAAAGCTGCCATTGAAGTACGATTTTTGTTTATGAATGGATGTCCAATCGATGCGATCTTCTAAAGCCAAAATCGTACAAATGTAACGAGCGAAAGGCGACATAGATATCTTCCACAATTTTGGACACGATTGTCGCAATAATGCCATATGAAGTCTGTCACCAATTAACGACACAGGAGGAGAAAAATATATAGCTGGTGCCAAGAACACTGCATGGATGCGCTGCGTAAGTGGAAAATGTACTGAATATGATTTCAAAATGTCCGATAAGGCAATTGGTCCAACCCTTTGTATTAGCAGACCTGATCTACTAAACAATCGTTGTAAAAGATAAAGCCAAAATGAATGTCCGGGTGAAGATGCCATTACAAAGTTGGATGCCAAAGTAGCTGACTCCATCTGAGAGGCAACAGCAAAAGCATGTGGCTCGCTAGCGATAATGCAACTATGATAATTCACCAGGTTTTCCAATGACCGTAGCGGCTGAGTGTCTACATCAGCATAGACACCTCCAAATAGATAAAGAATGATATATCTTGACAAATCGACTCGCATCATAGTTGGAAGTGATGATAAGTATTGCTGGAGACTGCTTCCTTTTAGAATAGAATAGCGTAGCAATTGTAACTCTCGATCAGTCCATAAAATCAGTTGCCACTCAGGATGGTTCTTCCGCCATAATTTGATGTTATTTGCACATTCTGAAGATATTCGATGACTCTTCCACATAAAATGAATTATCTTAGGAATAACTTGCATTGGTTGCAAATTATTGACTATAAATCTGTCATCGGTATACACTGATGGTAGAAGTATCATTTCGGGAAATCTTGTGATCTTCGAAGATTTGCTATCAATCTCTGAAAAGAAGCATGAGAAGCATTTCATGAGTATGAAATGAAGTACTATCACAATATGCGATTCGCAAACTCGAAGAAATACTTACGGTGTTGTTTTGAAAAAGAAGTATACTTTGTCATTGCTGAGGTGCGAATTGTATGTTGGAACAAAATGAACGAGAATAAACCAATAACCATCAGCATAGGAAGCAGTGCGTAAAACACAATTCGCTTTCTAAATAAAAACATGATTAACTTAACACACGCTCCGTTTTCCAATAACAACATCTTCAATTATATCATTTGACGAAATATAGTAATATTGAAATGTGATATCTATGCCAAATTATATATTTAAGCACGAGTACTTTGTCGCTTCCAATGTTACTTACAAAGGGGTAACAGTAAGTATTCTTAATTTCTATGTCCTTGGTATATACAAGGTGTTTCAAAAGTAGGCTAACAGTTGATTTTGCCCTAGGAAATCTATGTTGACCGTTCTATTGGCGATTTACACCTGAATCAGTCGATGGATATCCATGATCAGTCCAACATGAGCCATAGACTTCGAAGTAATTGCTACTATCATTTAGAAGTCTATGCAGTAGCATTCCATTGGCAAAGGAATTTTGAAATCTATCATGGACAAGATATAGCACCAATCTGACATTACGTACATGGATATGTTCAATTAATTTGATTTGAATCAAACACTGTTAGTTTGACTTGAAGTGAATTAAACAAGCTTGAAGCTTTTTTGAATTTGCTGCTTCTGTCATGTCAGGTCATCTAAAAGATGATCAGAGAAAATGGATTTTGAAATCCTTTTGGAAAAACAAGAATGCTGAAAAGGTGCGAATGGAATGGAGAGATGCCTTTCACAGCAATCCTCCATCAAGATTTGCTATTTATCGCATTCGAGATAAATTTGAAAAGACCAGTTCGGTAGAGAATGCACCGAAGTCAGACGCCCTCGATCAGTTTCAATAACATCAAACGAGGAGCTAGTGGCCCAAACATTTGTTCAAAGTCCGAAGAAGTCAACAAGAAGAGCCTCATTGGAGTTGGACATTTCTCTAAGCTCTACTTGGAGACTGATGAGGAAAGTTGAGTTGAAACCATACCGACCCAGACTGTTGCAGCACCTTCTACCGGATGATGCAGAACGACGCTTTGCAGTTTGCTGTGCTCATGTTGTCGGAAATTCGGGAGAACCCAGATTTGCTTGACAAGATAGTTTGGTCTGACGAAGCCAGTTTCAAACTATCAGGTCACGTAAATAGACATAACTGTGTCTACTGGTTCCCTGAAAATCCGCACATGGTATCAACAAATGAGCTGAACCAGCCTGGCTTAACCGTCTGGGCCGGTATGTCAAGCAACGGTGTGATTGTGCCAGTATTTTTTGAAAGAACTGTGACGGCTGAGGTGTACCTTCAAATGCTCCAATCCTTTGCGATTTCCTGAGATGCAGTCATGGAACAACTTCAATGAGCTGTACTTTCAGCAGGATGGTGCACCAGCGCATTTTGCAGTGAGTGTCAGAAGCTATCTGAATGACCACTTTTCCAGGAAAGTGGATCGGGAGATGTGGTAGCATCCTTTGGCCTCCTCGCTCTCCCGATCTAACTCCGATGGACTTTTTCTTTTGGGGCGTTGTAAAGGAGAAAGTGTACGGACGAAAACCTCACACACTTTCTCAACTCCGCTCCTACATCACAGATGCCTGTCAAGAGATCAGTGATGACAGGAACTTATGCAGAACTGTGTGCCACAGTGTGGCCGAAAGACTACAAGAATGTGCCGAAGTCCATGGTGGACATTTTTGAGCATTTGCGTTCGTGAAATTTTTGCAACTTTAAGTTGATTAATTTTTTGATATGTTGAATAGGCCTTGGTTATTCATTTGTTCATTTTTTTGTTAGGAAACCAAGCAAACAAAATGGTAGTTGTTTTAATGTTAATACCTTTATTAATTTCAGCCTCCTCTAGGCCATCGTCAGAAGCTTCTGACGATGGTCTAAGAGGAGGCTGGAATTAACAAAGGTGAAGGCCATTTGGATGTCAGCTGTTCTTCCTTCTTCGCCTCCCTGTCTTGTGTTGACGACAGCGTCTTCGTGCACCAGGCTGAGGGGCGCGGAGGACATTCGAATGTCAGCTGTTCTTCCTTCTCCGCAGTAACACTGAAACAACTACTATCTTGTTTACATGGTTTCCTAATAATTTTTTTTTGATAGATGTTGGATAGTTATTCGACTTCTCATGATCGGTATAGATTCAAATTGGGTTGTAGTGAAATATGTAGGCATGAAAACACTGGAGATCATGAGATATTTTAATATGATTTACGCGATGTCAAAGAGTATTGAATTTTTGCCCCTTACGAATACAAGGCATATTAGCTATCTGTGGCATCGTGAAAAAGATTATTATGACATAGCTTATTAATCTATAGCATTAAGACATAGCTTTTCAAGGCCAATTTCTACTGTTAGCCTACTTTTGAAACACCTTGTATAATTGACTCCTAGGAATCCATGTATTGATCATTGTCATCTGCAAAATGGTGATATCTGTATGCAAGCATTCCATAGATTTTACAGCGCATTACAATGGCCAGGGAACGCTAAATGGCGGCGATGAATATCCATGGACTTCTAAATATCTTTCTAAATATCGCTCTCTACATTTCATAGACATCACCGGTGGGATCTTCAGGGTAATTATAAATTTTATGTCCGGTTTCCGATTAAGGAATTCAATCTCGATCTCGTCTCTCAATCTCGAGATCTCGAGTTCAAGGTGTCCTAATATCCAGGTCTCGAATTCGAGATTGCAAGTAGGCCTAGCCTATATCAGATTTGTGTCAATTATTCAGAAAGTGTGATTTATTACATAAAATCACCAATTACTGTGCAGCAGTCTAATTGTAGGTACGTAGATTTTTGTAATTGAAATTGCAATTGCAACTGGACTACTTATGGCATGCATTAACACAATTTAGCACAGGGGTGAAGAACAGTATTCTCGCAGATAATAACTGTTTCCTGTCGAGAGAAGTCTCCTGGACTCCCAGTCTAGCATTACAAAGGTATTCGACGTGCTGATTTTTTTAGTATAAGTATTAAGTTATCACAAATCTTTTTGTGTAAAAATCAAACACTTGCTGAATGGTGTCACATTTCAGTTTAACGGTTGACACAGAAGAAGTTGGCGCCGTCGTGCCATACAATCGACACTGGAATATGATTGCTTATAAATGCAAGCCTGACAGGGACTCAAGAAGTTTCATCAAGAAGTAATATTTATTCATAACTGATGAAATATTTCATTTACAATGAATCAGGATGGACAGGCTATATTTGTGTTAAAACGATGAGAATGATGTTCCCCAAATTTTATACTTCACTATCTTATGATTTTCATAAGAATTCTGTTGACCTAAGTTCTGAATATCCAGCTGGATCAAGCACAATTTTAAGAGATGAATTAAATTACCGGATTATTGACAGAATCTGTCTGGAATAGCAGATAGAAAGTAAATAGAATTCGCCATTTTAACAAGTAATATCAGACCAGCCGCCTAAATGGAATAGCTGAGTAATCGAAGAAATTCAGCTCTTATTAAAATGTATTCTATCATACATAGATAATCTGTTTTATATTGACTTTTACAATAATTTTGCCTCGCCACAAATATAATGATAATTTTCTTAAACGCGATGGCGTTGTAAGTTTGGACACATCACATGCATCAATGAAAAACATCTGATTTAAAGAACTCTGTTTCGATAGAGACATCAAGCATTCAGAAGTGTTTAATTATGCGAAATAAGAGAAATACAAATTGTAAGTCTTCACTCGAAGTATCTGGTAATCGTACTTGAGTGAAACGATTGATTTGAAATCACGGATAACAACATCCGTGATAAGCTAATACACGCATTAGCAAATAAAGTGCTTGAAGTTTGAAATTAAAGCATGAAAACTATAATGTCACACTATGAAGAGCTACTACAAGATATTCATGCCAGCGGTGGAACCGGGTCAGCATCCTTTCGGGTCACCGGGTCACTCAACCCGGACCCGGTTCCTTCGCTGATTCATGCAGTCATCATCGTTCGGAAATGCTTCATTCTATAAACGTAGGCATCGCTTGCACTTTTCCTATACGGTAATCTCGTTTTTGTCTTATGGATTTGTGTTAGTAATAAGGCAAAAGGCATGTTCTATATTGAATGATATATTTTGTGATTTTCTTTTTCACTTTTTCATACGAAAATAATGACAATAATTTCTATAAATGAAAAAAAATATCAAAATTCTTTGCGGTAAAAAAATCAATGGTTAGATGGTGAGGAATAATAATACAGAAAGAAATGCAGTTCAGCATATGAAAATGTTTCATTTATAATATTCTACTGCATGTCATCGTTCATAAAGTTTTATAAAACATTTCAAAAATGGAAAGGAGTTTAAGCACGCACACGGTGTCCCAAAAGTCCCAAGTTCTTCTTAACTTCAAAAAAATGAAACATTGTTTTCAGTATAGACAAATGGGCAATTAAGATATTTTGAGTGTGACAGGAAAATGTGGGACATCCTGTACAATTGCAAGAAAATACGATGAGAAGCAGCATTTCGTTTTCAATGAGAAGTTGGATTCATCATTTGCCTATTCAGTTGCTTGATGTTCAAATACTGCAATACTTGGCGCTGTATGCTTCTGATCACTTAATTGCGTGACCACCAATCAAAATTCTGATTTTCACGGTTGCCACAATTCGAAAAAAATTCTATTGGTTGCCGTAAGATATCAAACATGACGGTAAATTGATCAAAGCATATTACAAAGGTTGCACTTGACTTCACCACATCCCATATCTTTCAATGGCGAATTACTGAAAATACGAAAAGAGCAAATTTAGTGAAATGACAATGGAAAATCAGAAACACAGAACTATTTCAACGAGAAAGAGCACCTACCGAATACTTGAGTAGTCCGATGCGAAATCGACTCAGCATTTTAATTGCTGCAGCGGAATGTCCTTTGGCATAAAACATCATCGTTGCATCCATTCCGCCGTATTCCAGCATTACTTCTGCGCCACCGGGATGCTGCAAATAGCATGAATGTGATTTTGATATAATCTTTCTATCCTCGTCGATCTTTATGAAGCTTTCAAAAGTTTCCACTCATTAAATGAATTTTCAGCAGATAATTACGCTTGATTCAATGCAAAATTTAAAGAAATATTTCGTTGAAGATGTCACAAAATCTCATTCAAGTAAAGTCATCAATTACTTTGTCTAAGTTTATAAGTAAGTCTGATATTTCATGAGCTGTCCATGTGTACAACGCATAAGTACTACAAACAAACGTTTCAAGCAATTAATGCTGACAAAGAAAATTCTGAATAAGGATGAGTAATTGCCTCAGTGCATGTAGTTTTAATCGTTAGTTCGTTTAATACCCATTATCCCATTATATCGTCAGCGTATGCTTGTTGTATAGGCGCATAAAATGCAAAAGCTTTACATAGCTCGTACATAGAATCTCTAAAATTGTGCAATGTCAACCGTGAGCTAGCTGTACAATAAGATAACGAGGAAAGTACTTTATTCAGTTACATACATTAATGATAAGCTGTGCACAAGTCTATGAATATCTAGAGTTGACATTTCAGACAAAAAGTTATAAGTATCAGAGAAAAGGTTGCAAATGTCAACATTATTTCACACATATTTACTGAACATTCTTTAATGTTGAAGTATGGCAATAGCAATAGTAGGTAGCAAAAAAGCGACGATCAGGTCGACACATGTCGTGCACTCTGCCCCGAGTGGAGATACTCGTATGTAGTCGACTGACACACATTATCTATCTTATTTATACGTTTCTGATTTCACTTTTTTCATAACATTCAGAACATGTAGTTGATCAGTATGGCTCTCGAAAAATGCTACCTTCCATCGTCTGTTGGACGTTTTACTAGTCGTGGATTAAAAAGATTGTTTGCATTCAATGAGTCGTTGCGAAGGTGATAGCATCGCTTCAAAGGATCCATTATTGATGCTTCAGATATTAGCTGTTATTGATGCCAATTTTATTTAAAGTTGTAATTTTTGTTTTTATATTGAACAATATATTTCCATAGAAATCTCTAGTAGGAGCAAGCAGATTTTTATCATAACTTGTAATAATTGTGTATCAGAACTTCTGCATGAGCTCTTCTCCGCAACACTTGATTAGTACACGTATGTGTAAGTTTGATATGCGTAATCAAAATATTTGACTAGGGTAGTCATTTGTTTGCCGATTGCGTATCTGAAATTCACTCCGTTATATGATTACAAGTTACAAGTAGGGAGCTATGCTGATGTTGAGTTAGGACTGTTTATGATGCTGGATGAAATTATCATTAAGGCTGATCCCAATATGCAACAGATGAGTGCAGCTCTATTTTCAATTATTCTACGTACAAGAACTTATTAATTGCGGAATATACAATATGCTGACTGTTCCATGCTGTCTGAGGCAGCTGCCTCAAGTCAAGTCCTCTTTGAAAAGTCATGTCGCTTAAAAAGTATGTTTACAATTTGATTAATAACTAGGGTAGTGATATAGACAATTAGCGAACCGCGTGTAGCTTTACTTTCATTCATATGGCTCTTTTCGCGATCTCTGGCGTAATTTTCTTGTGAAGTTGTCTAGTCTTATCATGAATGCATCTTATTGAAGCGCTGAATAGAAAATTAACATCTGAATCAGCAATTATACACACTAAGTTCATCCATCTAATAAGTAGGGGAATTTTTTATGACATAAAAACTTAAAATATGACAAAATATGACTTAAAAATCCTAGATTGTAAGCTTAATTCAATAAGATTATAGAATCTTTAATCATTGCAAAAATTATGTTTCCATTTTCAGGCAAAAAGTTAAAGAGTTCAATTTAAGACAAATAAAACTATTTGTTTCAAACTTTTGCCACAGTATACCCATTTGCAGCTTGTTGTATCAAACAGTACTGTAATTTCCTACTTTTGATGTCAAAAAGTTTTGTCTTTGCATAGGATCTACTTCAACATGGAGAAAGAGCGCTCTCCCGAAGCAGCGGTTGGCTCGCAGTGCTGCAGCTCAGCGTAAAGTGCCGGCGGATGTTCTTGCTTCTCCATCGGGATTATGGCGTCTAAGTACGCCTCCTTTTCTAGTCTTCTTCTCAGGTAGCCACTGATCTGCGCGCTGTCCTCTTGTGAGTTGATGTTGTGTAGCTCGGTATGCATTTCTTCTGAATTAATTTGGATAAGTTCTCGAATTGCGCTTTACTTTCATGAGCGATTCAGCGATGGTGGCGCAGTTGACGGCAATTTTTGCGCTTCATACGATTTTTCGGTCGTCTTCATAGCCGTTTCACGATGTCTTGCACTCTAGGAATATTCTCGGCGTAATAGAAAGCTCCTCCCGGCAACTCAAAACAGTCCAGAACTAAAGAATAATGACCAAAATATGATTAAATATGAGCAGACACAGATATGTGACAAAATATTACCTTATCCTAAAAATATGACAGAATATGACATGTCATAAAAAATTGCCCTGCTAATAAGTAATATTTTGTACTTACTTGAATCAGGAATTCTGTGATATCATACACAACATCATCAATAATGATCCAACACGACTCTGCATCGCAGTGGTCAGCAACTTCATGTAATGTGTAAATTTGCTCCTTTTGTGTTATGCTTATTTCGTCATTACTAGTTTTGGTCACTAGTGTTCTAGCCACATCAGCAGATTTAGTCATTGTGCATGCTCATTATGCGATAGTAGAGGACTTAAATAGTGATCATATGTTTGCTCATGTGTCATCTGCTTCAAAGATAAGCGCAGCATAACATCATTTCGTCGTACTCCAGAACATATTCATCACGTGTGAAATGTACTTACCTAATCGTTTTGATTGAGGCCTGAAGCAGCATATTCTCATCAACTCTATTTTTCTCCAGGGCAATAAATAGAATTGCTGTCCGGAAAAGTGCTTATGTGAAATGTGAAGTTCAGAATGTCAACTTTCGCAATCTGACGATGTCTATCGAGCTGCCAAGTGAAACTTCAGGTGAATTAATCAGACCAGACGCATTCATGAATATTATTCACATTTGGCTGCGGAAGATGTAGGCCTATTTCTACTGAATTACTTTTGAAATGAATTCAAACACAATCATGCCGGGGTGTGTTGACATGGTTCACATACATCTGGTTCTGCCTATTAGTACATCTATTCAAGCGTCTGATTGGTTCATCAGCAGCTTGATTATTCAGGAAGTGGAAGTGGAGATTGACATCAACTTATATTGACCATTTCTTGAATAATCTGACTCATATTACTCTCCGATCGTTGTTGTAAACGCATGTCCTCTGCCTGATGGAAGAACTTGTAGTAACCCGGACTATTTCTGATCCCGGGATCCCGACTGGGGTTCGCACTAGTGGGTCAGTCCCGCGATCCCGAAATTCCTAAGGTGTTAAATGTGTTATTGCATTGTAAACCACATGTCATACATACCAGTGTCTGGCATGCATGCGCTTATCACCTCGTTACCTTGTCCCGTCAGGTCAGCTGCTGACCTCTGGTGATTTCCAGAATGAATTTCCGCTATTCGTACCTAAGTTGAATCTTTTCGCGGAGTGTGTTGAGGGGAAGGCCGGTTGCTGCTTTGATCTCGTCGATCCAGCGAGTTCTCGATCCTCCTCTGCCTCGACTGCCACTGTTTAGGCCCAGCATGATCGCCATTTTCATCCCGTCTGCTCGCATGATGTGTCCAAGAAACGGAGTTTGGACCCCTGAATTGTCGATAACAAACTCTCCTTCGGTTTCATCATCTCCAAACCCTTGCATTTGTGACCATTCCCGTCCAGCTCACTCTCAATATTCTACGCCAACACCACGATTTAAAACCGTTTAATCTTCTCTTGTCTCTTGCTTTCAACGTCCACGTTTCGGTAGAGCATGACTGGGAACAATAGGGCTCTCACTAGTCGAGATTTTGTGTTCGGACGTCTCGGTCTTTCCATATGGCGAATAGTCCAGACGAGGGAGTTTGTCTCCCGAG
Source organism: Prostheceraeus crozeri (assembly GCA_907163375.1). NCBI lineage: Eukaryota > Metazoa > Platyhelminthes > Polycladida > Euryleptidae > Prostheceraeus > Prostheceraeus crozeri. The sequence continues at coordinate 38,319 of CAJQUW010002553.1, read as the reverse complement.
TGTGATCCGTCGTTTAATGTCCTCGCTGCAGTTTCCATCTGCTTTTATGATTGATCCTAGGAAGCAGAAATTGTTGACAACTTCTAATTCCACTCAGATCGAAAGTGTTCTTTGGAACTGTAAACATCATTTTTGTCTTTTTTAAGTCGGACTGAAACGAACGATGACTCAGAAGATTGTGGGAAAGAGACTATCTTGGGCCGGACATGTGGCAAGAATGAATGAGCAGAGGCTACCCAGGCGAAAGGAGCAAGAAATGAGTGTGCGAAGAAGAGGAAGACCGAGAATTCGTTGGAGCGACTGTGTCAAAAGAGATTTCCAGAAGGCGGAGGAAGATTGGAGAAGTTGGAGAAGCGACGCAGAAGACAGAGTCGTATGGTGGGGAACTGTGCACAAGGTGGTTGAAGTATGGAGCGGCTGACATTTTACTTGACTGTGTTTCCTAATATCGTTTCATGTGGTGTTACCCTGATGGTTTGTGGACTGTAGCTAGTTTGTGTTTCCATGAATTTTATGATGTACATGAACTGTCTCCTTTTTATCTTGTTTGTATGAATCCCCCCTACCCCATTTATATCGGAGAAAGGGGTTGTTAAAATAAAAATAAAATAAAAATTAAGTTCATGTGCAATCCACCTGTGGCGCTTTCCGTCTTTAATATTCGCTTATTATTTGCTCAATATTACATGTATTTCCTGCCTTGTGTTGTGTACTAATATAATTAAGTAAATCTGGTAACACAAGCATGTACTCTAATAGACCATATTGCATGAATTCACAATTTAAAAGCGGTAATGATGCTATTTAGATGAAAGATTTAGAAAATATGAGATACAAGGTGCAATTATATTGATAATAAGTTGTTGCTTAGGAAAATTAATTATTAATATACATTATTGTAGGCCTATGCTTTACAATCCGATGGACATGTGCATGTATCTTCATCAAAGCAAGTTAAATGAATCGATTGAAAATGCTTGTGACATACAGTATAATTAAAAAATATGACTTGAATGCTTTGTTCACGTACATGAAGTGTTATCAACAGCAATTAGTATATTGTCCAATGTGCAGACTTAAAGAAAGGAGGATGAATTATTAATACAGAGATAAGTTGCGGGTTTCACTCAACAACGATCTTATTCAGCTTTCATAGCCGAATAAGGGGCAGCTCTGGGTCTACGTATTTGCACTGTGCTGATAGAGACTCAAATTGAAGCTGTCATAATTTTGAACTGAAAAGTAAATAAATTTGATAAACTCTATATGAGGCTTTCATTCATTTTAAGTAATACTCTAGTATTACGTGCTAGACAGTAAGACGCTGCATTTTCTTTGTTCTATTAATATCGCAGAATGTTTCACTGCATCAATCCCGGAAAGCGATCATGGGTTGGATCCCGACTGACCCAAAAATTGCCTTAATCCCGGTATCTCTGGATCCCAGGATGTCGGGATTGTGATGACTAGTAGTGACCGAAGCGAAAGACTCGTATCATCCGTTGTGTTATAGACAGACACAGGAATTCCCTTCTACGATCCATGTTGTCAAGCTTTCCATGTGGAGCTGTTTTTGTGTCTTGATGATTTTTATACCTCATACTTCATGTAGCCTACCTACGCTCGTGTCACAATCAGCTACATCTGCTTCACAGACTTCAACAGCTAACGACGAAGAATAGTGATATAGCTACTTTCACAGAATGATCAGTTAGTAGTTTCTACATCTAAGTTCAATGTCGGCAATATTTGATTCCGCTCCGATCTTAAAATTCCGAGTATTCGTTGGATTTAGTGATAAAGCAGCGTTATCTCTTCAACTTCAATTCCGATCCTTTATTTCCTAGATACCAGGATTAAGTCGGAATTTTGAAAATGCTTGGCCATGCCATATTTTACGAAACATCAAGTTAATGATTAAAAGCGTTAGTTTTGTGCACATTAATCATTTCAGAAGTCAAAGCAGCTTATCTAGCTTACTCAAAATATAAATTCATTGCAATTCACTTTGACTTCTTCAGATCCTCATAACCTACTTCTCTGAAGATCCTTCAGAACTTGAGTGATACTTTTGCATTTGGCAATATGCAGGGTGTTCTCGATCTGGGTGCGGATTTTTGTCACTACCATTAAGGCACATGGCATCGCGCATTAAACTTAGTTATTCAAAACATGGGCTGATTAATGATATTAGCTATGCACACTTGACGAACAAGATGTGTTTTAATCGGCAAAAATGGGGTTTATTACATCGGGTATGCGAAAATCAATCATATACATTGGAGCTCATGTAGTTACTGCTTTGTCAAACGCCTGCCAAGCATTATTAACTGTCCACGATCTGGACTTATCGAGATTAAAACATCTAGAACATCGTGACTTAACAGACGAGGTATTTCTTCTGTCTGATTATGAGAAAAATCAGGTGCTTGTTTAGTGTGAAGTTTGACAAGCAGTCATCCAGCAGCAAGAACATGACTTCAACGGAAAAAATATTCATGGAAGCCTTTTCTGCTGCTTCGAATCAACGAGTAGGTAATCAGGTGGAGACTTTCGAATGACAAGAAGGCAGAGGTTATTGTAGCATTCGATGATCGAAGCAATTCGCAGATGAAGCTCCATAAGAAGCCGGACTTGCTGTATCCTCCGCAAACAAAGTAGCCTGCTAAAGGAAGAAAGAATCCAATCATCGAGTATTGAAGCACAGATTTGTACTAGAATTGAAGCCCAATGATGCAGTTCATCGACTTTAATTTTTTCTTTTGATAATTGATTGATTGACGCACAGGATCCTAATTCGACCTTTAATATCACTTTCAGTTGTGAGGCAACATTCTAGTACCGGGGGCCCGTCAAGGTTTACTTTTAAAAATAATTTTAACTTCGAAACCAAGAAATTCTCTTTTTCCCTGGAGTTCAGACAAAATGAACTGCAGCAAAGCGAAATGCAAATTATCCCGGTGCCTGGTCAACTACGTTAGTATGCGTTGTCAAAATAAAAGCATGTGAAAATCTGCAAGAAGATCGCGAGCACCCTGTATACACCTAAGTAAATAGTTCTAATCAGTAAGGCAATTTTTTATGAAGTATCATATTTTTGCATATTTTTGTCATACGAGTATTATGTTTGTTAAGTCATATTTGGTCATAATTCCAAATTTTCCTATTTCATATGTAAATCACTACGTAGTTTACAACATTGATAATTACAGCTGATGAATGACTTAAGTGTATAAATACATTATATTCAGGCACTATCAAATCACTGACATTGGAAAACTATGCTGATTCTTTCATTTTATCTCCACAAATCTACATTGGACCACGCAACGCCGTGAGCGATGCTGTGACATTATGGCTTCAATATACTCACTGTCACACAATAGGTACAACCCTATTGCAGCAGCCACTTGAATATAAAGTGATCATACGCTAAAGTCCCAGATTTGATATCCAAGCTGGAAAGTACAGAGTCTACTGTGCTTGAATGAAGCACAAGAAGTAAGTTGTTGAAACTACAAGAAGTTGTGTCCAATGATATCGTCCGCATTCACGGTTATATACAGAAACGCTTGCAAAAACAGGTATTTGGCATGTATCATTAACATGGAAAAGGAAGCCATCAGCCCATTTTTCTACGCTATGTTACAGAAATGTCAACCAACAACTTCATCGGTTGAGCGATCATTCTCTATGTTAAGAAAGCTATTGGTAAAAGATCGGCAGTTTCGGCCTTGCAACATATAAAAATACTTCATAATGTACAAAACCAAAATTATATTGCTATTCTTTAATACACGATGCTTCGTGCAACATCATTTTGCTGATTCTTGGTTTTGCTGGTAATTATCCTTTAAGTCATATAAGAGCATATTTTCGCATGTTTGAAGTCATATTTTAAAATAATTTGGGTCATAAAAATTCCCATACTGATCAGACATCACTCCTTCTTCCAATACACATCACATTCGTAGGAATATCAGGGATTCTGCCTTCATCGGAACTTACGGTTTCCTCAGCATTGTGAGCTTTATCATACTCAATGTGTTTCGTGTGTCAGTGCTCACAATATCAAATCTGATAATTACCAATACAGTGTTTTAACATAGTTGTCGCTTTCGTTCACTTTTATCAACGCATATTTGCCTACACTTAAACCCTGGACAAAATCGTGATCGCTTTTAAAAGTCAGCTGAAATGATTTTGCCACAATTTTTCTTGAAATTAGAACTCTCTTTCATGAGTAGGCTACTTGTAGCGGTAGATTTCAAAAATAATCCATGAATAGTGAATTATTGACCTTGTAGTGCTTGACACATCCCTATATACTCGTGCAGATTCACAACTCAAATGATGTTCAGCAGTATCATGTGTGGTTGATGAGATAATGTCTGATTTCAAAAGTCCATTGTTGAGCTTTTGTAATTCCTCTAATAGTAACGCAAATGAAACATGTGATGCAAAGGTTGTACTACGAATGGACTTCTTCTACAGGCAGACCTACCGGTCAACAAAATTGGTTGAGCATCACCAATATCGAATAACAGCAAATTCAAAATACCACGTATCGACAACTAGCATTCATATAATTACATCACAGATATCATCATACTAATGCAGTCATACAAGATATCCATTACTACAACAACATAGATTCTTATATACATGTACATGCAATCAACCATTCGCTCAGAAATCTGTGCTCCAACACTGCTAACTCACACATAGATATAAAAGTTCAACTCAATGTCCAACAGTGTGATTAAGAAGTCCATTGTTGAGCTTTTGTAATTCCTCTAACAGTAACGCAAATGAAACATGTGATGTAATGCAGTCAGGCCGTCAAGTGTAATCAAATAAATTAATGGCTTTGCAATTATGGTCGCAATTCGCACTTTTAGTGATTTGTTTGAGATACTAGGACTACTGGGAATATTCCTTGGCTAGTCATCATATTTGTAGAGATTGGAAAGAGCCAAGTAAATTGATAAAATGTATCTGCAATTGCTAATCAGTGCAGTATATTTCTGCTACTATCCGTAGGCAGTGAGTGAATGATTTTCACAATAAAATTTTAAATTGACATCAAGAGATGTCAAATTAAACGATATACAAAATGTACGAGTACAAAATTGCGTCAAAAGAAGAGAAGGTGCTATGCGGCAGGTTGTAAAGGGTTGCACAGTGCCAATAGCATTTACCAATCTCTAAAAACTAATGATGTTTCGTAAGAGCAAGAATGTTGAGAAGGTGCAAATCATGAAATAACTTATTAGAGTTAAACTATTCTAGGAATCGAACCATCCCTGTTATAATTCGGGAATAAATGTCAAATTAAGCAACGAAAAAGGAAAAGAAAACCTTGTCAATAGAGGAAGAGGAAAGTCTATAGGATTAGTACTCTAAACATCTTTTAACATTTGTAGTAAACATTTATTTGTATAATATATTGGCTAGCGGTGCTGCCAATATAAAATTGTTTGCACTTGTCACATGTGATTTGATATACTGTGATATACTTTGATACACACCTTTGGAAACGCAATTTGTTGCTTTTGATGGGACAATTTTGGAGTGTGCAATCTTTATTTGGTCGTTTTTGTTTCAAAGCACTTCGCAAGGTTTTGATCTTCCTTGTTATTCTAATATGTATGTTTTCTAAGCGAAACACGTTCTTGATCTGCTTGTCTACTTTTTTGTAGATGAATGAAAATGGTAAAGAGATGTATTCAACATTCTGTTCACTTCGTTTTCTTTTCATTTGTTTATTGCTTTATCATTCAATCAGGATAACCGTTGAGTTGAAGAGTTCCATTGAAATTATTCTCACATTTTTTATATATTGAATCATTCGAGCATCATTTTTTTATCGCTAACTGCCCTAGTGTGATGAATGGACTGTGTCGGTTACTAGTCTCCATGGAGACTAGTCCCCATGGATGGGGTTGACATAGTGATTACTAAGTGCCTATTTACGAGTATATATAAGTTCCTAATCAATCGAGCCTGAAACTTTGACCAAGGAGATCACTTGTTAAGCGACCTTGTACGATCTCGTACACTAAAGGGTGAAGTCCAGCCCGTATAGCGCTATGTTATGGACCCCCGGGAAGGTCCGCGCGGCACGCAATCAGATCCGTCAAGTCTTTGTGCTTAAAGACCTTCATGCATTCATGCATTTGTCGAGGATCACAAGTCAAAGGACCATTAGGGGTAAGGTACAGCCCCGCTTTAGAAGCGCTGATTGAAAAATGGACTATTGGGAAGGTCAGGTTTGGCTCTAAAATGTAGTCCTAGGATAGTCAAAAGTTTGTCGCGCCTTGAACGTTTAATGTCTGCCGGTGGGAACGCACCACCTGTCCTCTTAAGGGCAAACCTTAAGTCTTATTAAATATAAGTTTATTAAAATTATGAAACATTTAGACGTCGTTATGGGAATGTCCCAGCTTCAATCGTTCTTCTATTGTCTTTCTCGTTTCTTAAGGTTCACTAGGACTGCTAAGCATATCTTGTCACAAACTGATCGTTGCTGGGATTCAAGAGCACTAGTATCCGAATTATTGCATAACTAATTAATCTATCTTACAAAGCAAGATGCCTTTACTCCTTAAGCTCTATTTTATGGATTGATTGAGTAAATTGATTGTAAATTGAGATATATGAAACACCGTGTTTTATCGAATTTATCACCCACATTTGCTCTTAAAACGGTGTTTGGCTAACACGCTTTTGTGAAACCGGCCACTAGATTTTGTCTATTCAAATGGCGACATAGAATATTTGTCGAATGATGAATAATGATTGATTGCATTTTGCGGCAGTCAAGATAAATTTATGGCTAAACTCAGTTGAATTGCAAATAGTTTTCTGTAGCCCCTGATCGTGGTCTATAGTCCGCACGGCTGTAGTCGTGAAAGGCTATATATGTGCACTATTATATATGTGAAATAGCATGGTCAATGCTGACATAAAGAAACATAAACCGGCAATGTAGATTATGAGTATAAACACGACACTTAGCGCTTATCAGTTATGGAAATGACGATGTTACAAAACTTCCGATAATTATGACACAAAATGTTTGCGAAGGTGTCATTGCAATCATTGGTGTCAATTGAATTGACCTGTTGTTATCTGTTGGATGATGTCAATCAGCACAAACCGCAGTAGCTTGAACCATTATGTCAGATCCTGCATTTCCATTGTCTGACAATACATGTTTATATGTACAAGTGTAAATGTACACTTGTTTATATGTACAAGTTTATATGTACAGCTTTCATCAGCAATATGCTCAATCAGCAGTACTGGTAAACTCTGGTGGGAAGATGAACTGCCCCGCCACGAAATTTGAGGGATGCAGACTAATTCTGACCCTTCTGTCTTGGTGTTCTCTGCATACATGCATGATAAAGGGACTTCCACAGTATTCCGAGCTTCAGATCTACGTCAAAGTTGAGTTGAGGTCGAGTTCGATTACGGAACGAAAATTCAAACATTGTGATGTTTCAATAAGGAATGTAGATAAGGTAAAATGATGTGACAGACGGACATATTTTATATAGATATAATAATTTATTGAGAATTCTAGTCCAATGCTTAGCCAATATAATAATCTAACTTGAAGATCTACCTGAGTGAGCCCGCATGTCACAGAGTCAAATCAAACCTTGCTTGTGCAGATACCCACCCAAGCAATGCGAGTAAATATTGTCATTTAATTACTTTTTCGTTGAAGGATGGAGCACTGCATTTGGTGAAAAATAAGACAATAAGAATATCCTTCACGGTATTCCATATGCGGTACTATCTATAGCCCAGATGTATCACTATGCTTGATTTTTGAAATGTAAGCTATATTTGTTAGTCTCAGTGGTTCGTTCATTTGCTGCAATAAAGAGTGTTGGGATTTGAACCGTTTCATTGGATTGTCATCATTGTTTTTTCGGATTACAGTATGGAGAAGACGCGAAGGGTACAGGTTTGTTTTGTGAGCAAGATATAGACATTATTCCTCTCTACGAAGGTCCGGTGGACACAAAGGATAGGGAGGTTATCAGAAGGTGTAGGCATAATCGCTCCAGAGATAAGGCGCAAGCTGCGATTCCAGGCAACGTCGATTACATGAACATGTGTACTGCGCAACCAATCAGGGGCGCAATATTCTAGCATCAATATTCTAGCATGCTTGTTCGAAGGACTTCTAAATCAGCTCCCCATCACATTCCTGCAAATTGCAACCGATTGTATCGCCTATGGATTTTCTTTGCAGTTGAACGTGTATGGTTCTTACATGTCAAGGGTCAATCAAGTGTAACTCCCAGATATTTTGGTTTCTGGTTATACGGAATCGTTTTATCTGACAACTTCAGTTGGAGGTCAGTGTCCGAATTGCAAGGTGGAAAATGCTGCTTTCGGTCTTCTTTGAATTCAAATTCAGGCGCTAGGAGTAGAAATACCTGTATGAGCTGAAAGTCTGTAGATCGAAGGACATCTCTTCGATTTTTTTGAAATCTTTATCAGAGATGACGATCGCCAGGTGTAGATGTCAGGTAAGTTCGTGATATGAATATTAAAAAACAGAGGAGATAATGCAGAACCTTATGGCACATCGTTTCTCAGAAAACGCCATCTGGAATTTTCGTTACTTATGTTTACTGTGAAGCTCCTATTGCTTACCTACCATGGTCATGATCATACACGCCATCTGCTTGTTAGGAATAATCTTCAAAAATGTCAGAATAAGGCCTCTCAGCCACACTGTGCATAGGCAACAGTCAAGTCAACTAACACTACTCCCGCTTTCTGTCTGAGGTCGAAGCAGTCTTTTCACAGTCTTCTATATCATTAGCCAGCCGTGCGACTTGATCAAATATCTTCGGACCGGGTCTAAAACCTGCTTGTTCGTGCGGGAGTTGGTCGTTAACGATTGAGGAATTTCGATTGTAGATGATGCGCTCGAATTTCTTGAAGGGGACACACAGAGGGCTGCTGTGGCGGCAGCTGCTGGGATCTTTGGTGGATTTCAGTGGTTTCATTATAGCAGCTGCGGCTATTCATTTCTTTGGTATTCTTGGCATGCTTATACATTTAAAGAAAAATGCCGCTAGCCTTCCTACGGAGTTGTTATTTTTTTTGTTAGGAACCCTGAAGAATGCGGCCTGGACCAGGTGATTTTCCGGGTTTCAGAGTATTTAGTACTTCTTCGATTTCCACTGAGGTAATGTCTTTGCACAGGTCGTCGTCATCACTACGTTTGCTCCATGATGGTTTGAAAAAATCAATTATTCACATTTTTTGAAACAAACTGTATTAAAATGAACTGAGAAGAAATTATTGGCGTAATATGCTGAATTATGATTGTTGATTTTTGAATCTTATTTTCTAAAATAGTTTGATAATAAATATTTATATAGATTCACAAACTTGAACCTATTGACCTTGAAGCTATGTTTGACTTGAATCTATTGTCCTTGAGTGAAGATTTTGAAATAAGATCATTGTATCAATGAAATTCTCAGAATTGCCTAACGTTCCGCTTCAACTTCAGTACCTAAAATGATGAATCAACTTTTACATATTTGAATGTCGAGCAACCATCTTGTCTTATTTATAAGATCAAAATCTAAAATCTCATGACCCCTGGCAGCAATTTAAAATAAAGAGAAGCAGCCTGGTGAGCAAATGACAATAGAACAATACAAAAATAAAATAATTATCAGTTCTCGTGAGGGCAATGAATCAGCACCAAGAAGTCGACTGCTATGATGCTCTACTTTCTTTCAAATTGTCGTGCTTGACGGTGCATGAATGTGGGAGCTAGCTTAGAAGTCAAGTCATGAATAAGAATTTGATAATTTCACTTGGAATTGTAATTTTTCCCTTTCGGACTACTAATCTCTGTAAGATTGTATCTTGACCTATCAAACCTATCATCTATTGATTTCATCTTCTTTTTGAAAAGAAATTACACAAGAATAAATGACGCGAGCTTATTCGTGGCTGTCAAATGATGCTACATTAAATGCAACGAATTCATGCAGAATTTGAATGTCCTTCAAGATTTCAAGCGTTTTCCAAACTTCAGAAAAGGTCTATCTAATTACAGTAATATTTCAGTTCATCCTATATAGCCTACATGCACTTGTGAGAAATTTGGCAACCTTCACATCCGCATTACGATCCTGTGATTTTTATTACATCACCCTTTAGTATCATCATTTGCTTGGCTGTGAATGGAAAAGTTCACAAAAATTGGTAGATACAGTGTTTAGTAGCTTTCACCTGCTCATACCAATGCCGGTAATATAACTGACAAATCTTCTCCGAATGTCATAACATGGCAATCTCGGTAATACCATTCTCATTTGTTGAAATGGAAGAAGATGAAAGGCATGGACAACGCCTGTTCTAAAGAAAATTATGCAGCAGAAACACGAAGCATTCAAAAGAAATGATACCCAACAATTTGAACATTTTCAAAAGAAGTTAGAAACAGAAACAAAGAAAGCAAAAGCAAATTGGGTCAGACGAATGAAAAATTCAAAACGTGGAAAATGGGATATTGTAAAACAACTTCGAAATAACAAAGGAAAATCATCTAACGACATCTCATCTTTCGTCAATACTTTCTAGCCTCCTGAAGAAGCTGCTGAAATTATAATGAATCTTTGACGTCAATATTCTCTCCGCCCCAGATTGGGATGAGCTTTCACAGTTACTGATTGCCAAATCCAAAACGAAGGATGAAACCACCAATATGAAAAGTGACATCGACATTCTCTCTGTGTACGAAGAATTAACATCATTAAAGATAAAGAAGTCCAGTGGCAGTGACAGAATACCACCTAGATTACTTCGTGAAAGTGCAGCTATTATCGCAGAACCTCTGACCCATTTATTTTGTTTATCAGTTGAAACCGGTATAATACCAACTCAGTGGAAGTGTTCCGACATTATTCCTGTACCGAAATCAAAGAACATAACTGCGTCAAGCATCAGACCGATTTCCCTTCTTCCCGTGGTCTTCAAAGTATTTGAAAAATTAATCCTTAAAAGCATAAAAGGTGAATTAATTCGCATGTACGGTTCAAACCAGTTTGGTTTTAGACCTGATTCATCTACACACTTGGCACAAATTTCTTTCTACGATTTTCTCACTAAGATTCTGGAAGAGGAAACGTTTATTGGGGCCGCTGTTATTTCTTTCGATTTAAGCCGTGCATTCGATAGACTTGATCACGGAAGTCTGTTTAAAACTCTAATTGATGCTTCCAACCTCTCATATCAATCCTTGAAATGGTTACTAAATTTCTTGCAAGATCGATCTCAAAAACTACGCCTTTTTAATTCTGTCTATAGCTCCAACTCGTCGGTGACTTCAGGAGTTCCCCAGGGCTGAATAATATCTCCGTACCTATTTTCTTGCTATATGGGATCACTTGTGCCTCGCTCGTCAAAAGCTGCAATGTACAAATATGTCGATGATGTGGTAATCGTTGTCCCGTTCGATGAGAGTAACAACCTGAATAATTTGATACAAGAGGAAATTGATAATATGCAGAATTGGTGTTTACAAGGACGACTTGCGTTAAATGTGGAAAAAACTAACTTGATGATAGTAAGCAAGAGGAATCAGCACTTTTCACTGCCATCTGTGATCAACCCACAACCCGAACTCAAGATTTTAGGGGTCATCTTTCAGAATAGCCTAAAATGGAATTCTCATGTCAGCTATATCTGTCGCATTGCTTCACAAAGAATCTACCTTTTAAAGCAAATGAAAAAGTTCCAATCGACTTCCAGAGAAGAAATGGTTGAAATTTATTATTCCCTAATAGGAGGTATCATTGAATACAATGCCCCACTTTTTGTCGGTTTATCAGCGAAAAATGCCTAAAAAATAGAGAAAATCAGAAAGCGTTGCCATAGAATTATTTGTGATTTTGAATGTCGCTGTCAACTCCTGAGCAGTTTTTCGAATCGTCGGGAAGCAAGAGCGTTACAAGTTTTTCGTGAAATTCTACAAATTAATCATCTTTTACACTCCTTAGCACCTCAATTTCTTCCCCGATCTAAGCAAGTGCAACTGCCTCTCTGTAAAACCAAACGCAGAAACTCATCTTTTTTCCCTTATTGTGCTCGTCTCTTTAACTTGACGCTTCAGAAATGACTTTACATTTGAAATGCATACCACATGTATATCGCATATCTTGTATTTACCGTGTCACTTATCTTTACTCACTTTGTACTTGAAAATATGAAAATATAAACATTTCTTACTTACTTACTTAAGCTTGCACAACCACAGATGTTTTCAAAAAATCTGCAATTTATGCTCAAGATTACCCATGAAGGCGACTTCTTTTTCATGAAGAGACTTGTAAATGTGTCTTAATTTCAGGTCTGATCCAGCCCCGGTTCTAAAGAAGTCCGGCCTGGACCCGTTTAATCGAAATCATACAGACCTAGTGGTGTACAATTTAAATTCAGTAATTGTTGACCACAGAGATGGACTCGTCTGTCGGTGTTACTGTAGAGCTGACGCGATTCTATCTCAGCCATTGTATGAGATGGTAGCAACATGAGGAGACAGTCGTCTCCCTTCGCCTCATGTGATTGACCAAGTGCACGCAATGCGTAAGGAAAGTTGTATCATGGAACACACGAGTTGTCGTTGTCACATTGAAGACTGAACATCTGCCAAGTGATCATTACCTATCTTTGACTCAATGTTTCGCCGTGGTAAATTCATCAAATAAATGTTATTCACATCGTTCGACTCCTCACGATCGAAATTTACTGACTGTGTACCTTCAATGCGCTGTCAGCGATTTAGTTCGTCAGAATTCAGACTTGAATTTGCATTACGTTCAATGGAAAATGCATCTTTCTTTCCCATTTTCTGTGACCATTAGTATTAAGAAAGTGCCATCTGTAGACCAAACAACGCTGACAGGACAATTTATGTCTGTGTTGTTGACCTTTCTCAATATTTTATATTTGGGTCCGTAAATTTGATGAATTTGAATTAGATTGTCGTCATAGGTCACGAATGATCTGCAGCAGTGTACATGCATAATTTTTGCTAGCACATGTAGATAGCCAAAAGACAGGTATTTTCATATCGAAACTGTAATCGATTCGACTCATTTCAAATTTAGAATATAAGCATTAAAACTTACAATTAACAGGCAAGTGTAGCAGTAAAGCGCGCCCAGTCACTGCTATCGATATCTGTATGAATTCAATTATCGATAATTACGCACTATACGCAGCTTAATTTTGAGACTCCTAATTTTTTGCATATTTACTAATTCGTGAAAAATATTCGATCTCCACGCATTATGGTTTAGGATTGTATTATTTCATCGTTTTATTACTAGATAAAGTTGAGGGATGCTTTTGATTCGCATGATTCGTATGCATGCAAGCATAATTCACATCTATCCAAGTAAATAGAATTGAATTTTCAGGTCTGGTTCGGGTCTGCTTCTGTTCAAAAATATCAGGCCCAAACTGAGCCCAGTCTCAATCCCGGTCCGCTTATAAATCTGTTCGGGAATTGGCCTATCACTTAATTTATTAATCAATAATTGCATCATAATTTTATAGCTCTCAAGCTCTCATTTAATATTTACTATAATAGAAATATTTCAAAATTAGTTGTATGCAAATCATTAATTTGTCGTTGTTCGTTTACGGTTGTCAAATTTACGGCAAGCTTTAGTCAAGGCACACACAGGAGCGCTTTCAAAACCGTGCAGACACTTTGATTTGTAGATCTCGTTGTCAATGTATCGATTCTGAAAGAATTGAGCATGCTTTTAAAAAAGTTACTATCGATTGCTTAAGAGAATGCGAATAACATCTTAATCATCCTTTTCATGATTTGATTCCTGAGCGACTGAGATACAGTGATAATTTGTGTTTGCCTCATTGTAGAACTGGAAGAAGACAACGTACATTTATTCCGTGCGGATGTTTACTTGTAAATTTCGAATAAAAGTCTATTGCATATGAATTGTATATATTTTCTTTGTATTTGAAACGGTCTGCATTGATTTCCAATCTCCTATGAATAAACGCCTTACTTAATTACTTTATTTTCATGGCCTCGCTTGATCTCTATGTGAAAGACGTCAAGTGAATTAAACATCGAATGTTACGCTTAATAAAATCGGAAGATGATAAATAATGTTCAGCTACAACAGTGACGTAGTTAAATGTCCATGATTCAGGCTTCAAGCTTGTCTTAGCGTTCATTACTTTCCAGCTTCACAAGTAATGAAGACAAGCTTGAAGCCTGAATCATGGACATTTAACTACGTCACTGTTGTAGCTGAACATTATTTATCATCTTCCAATTTTATTAAGCGTAACATTCGATGTTTAATTCACTTGACGTCTTTCACATAGAGATCAAGCGAGGCCATGAAGAACTGGTTTTTGATTTATAAATACTTTATTTTCGTTAAATACTCATTTAACTCTTCCAGATGTGCGTCACAAATTGCATGAAATCTATTTCCGCCTTTCAGTTTCCTAATAGGGCAACAGGCGAACAGAGGGTATAACATGTAATATTGATAACATCTTCGAACGGTCACGAAATGCATCTAAAATGTGAATAAATCAGTGAAGGATTGGTTAGATGATAAGTAGATGTAGGAAGCAGGTAGGCACTGACTGAACTTAGGTAACAAAGTTCATATATTCTGACGATCAATTATCGTCTGACGTCGTAGAATGTTGATGATTCTCTTTAAATTCCGAAGTCCACATTATAAAATCGACCTTGAAACGATATTTTATGCAACTCATTTTTGTAATACCGAATTTCAGTTTTGCTGATTGAGTGCAGCAGCAGAATGCAAGCAGTGCATTATATGTAGAAGACGATTTTACTGAGGTCTATTTATTCAATATAAAAATTGATAGTTATCACTAAATACTCTGGTGACCCCTACAAAGAATCGAATGGACAACTTTTGATTGCAATTAATTGCAATCAGTTAATATAATACCGATTTGCAGTTCCACTTCATTGAGTGATATCTTAACAAAATTAGCATCTTGACTCCCTTACAAGATTTCTTGTCAGTCAGGAGTCAAAGCATACTTTTCTTCGGTGTCCAAGTAGTTATTCACAACACAAATAAAAATGCAGCACCTCGATTTTTATACGAATCTGTCGAAGACGCTAGTCGCGTTTACTACGATTTTTTGCACGAATTTTCTCTTCGATCTGGACGTTTTCATTCTTCTGAACCTTATTAGTGATTTGAAACTGACACCGTGTGCTATCGTTGAGAATTTGCCTTTTAGTTTGATACGTATTATTAGTTTTTCGTTTATTTCTAATTTTCTGTATTTAACTTAATCTGAACTACACGATAAAATGTATAGCGCATTAAATATGTTGTTTCTGCACATCCTGAAGTCGACGATTAAAATGAATGCGATATGGAAAGGTGGACTTGATGGGCATTCGAAAAGCCATTTTTACAGCCACACTAAGCAGTTCACCCATAGAGTGAAATAATTACCAGTTTCATTCTTGGTGTTTTCAAACACTTCAATCGATTATCAGAGTTATAATTATGAAGCTACAATGCAGGGTGGTTATAAAGTCGCGCACCAAGATTAATTAGGTCACTTTAAATGACTTACAAAGGAGAAAAATGCATGATTGTAACCAATATAATTAAGAATATTATGGACTGCTTCTAGGCATTCACAAATATCCGGATCTTCATCCGATCGGTTTTTAAACCATGCCGACATTTCCGAACGTCGGTCAGGATCGTCTTCGTACAATTTTTGAGAATCTGAAGTTTGCATGGATGTAGAAGTTCTTCTTGAGAATCTTCTGCATCGTGGAGTGGGAACGTTGATTTCGCGAGATGATCTTCGTGCGGATTTTTTTGGACTTTGCTAAATTTTATCGAGAATGGCTGTTCGTGTCGCATCAGATACTCTTGGACGTCCTATATTCTTTGTCGTGAACACTGCCAGTTTCTTAGAACTTCGCAATTAAACGACCGACTGCCGAGTGACTAACATTCATTCCTTCATGCTTTGAATTGAACGTTTCAGCAACAGACCTGTTAGTCGCACCCTCTCGCCCACAAAGTGAGATAATTTCAACTGTGTTCAATTGTCAAGGATATGCTCGCTGGTTGTGATTAAGAAGCCATCGTCGCTTATATTTATCTTGACTCCTTCGCTTTCTGAGTAATATTCATTCTGGCAGTCGCGCGATCATCGGCACGCGGTCATCTGCACCAAATAATGTTCATTCATGAAGTTAAGAGAACGAAGTAGACTCTGCATGCGCACGACGAAACTGGGAATTTCTATAATAGTATGATTGAAGCTTCAAGCTTGGACGTAGGTCAGATAAACTTTGGTGTGCGACTTTATGGACACCTTGTATGATTTACGGCTAAAATTAGAATGAATCTTTCATTGGAATCTTATAAAATATTAAGCGATCAGCAGTGTTCTCGAAGAAGCGAAGTTTTACTTTTTTATCAATATGTAGGCATGAAATTTGTAACAAACATCAATATGAAGACTGAATTTTGGCTCCACTTGTGGTGTAGGTCTAAACGCTAGTATTTCAAATCGAAATCTTATAAATGTATTTTTGCATGCTGTGAGTGCATGCAAGGTGCGCGTCATTTCAAAGGAAAGATTTGCTAATCATTGACTCCTACATCAGGAGTTATGTGCTGTGTTCAACCCAACCTTTTTGACTCATGAAGACCTACACGATGACCTTGCAATTAGAATTTTATGCTCTGAGCTTCCATTTGTTGCTTTTATTAATTGAAATCTGATGTTTTTTAGAAGATAGGAGCGGCTTAAATCTATTACACCTATGCCGAATTTTCGCTGATAGAAGAAAAGTTTGTCTACATTTGTCGATTGTCTACATTTTCTTCAATCGCTTAACTTTTCAATTTCTTCACGCTTCCCAAAATCTTGAAACGGTTGAAAATTCAATTTTTTGTTTCTTATCTTTATTTTATTTTTTATTTCATTTTTCTTCTTTATCAGAATAGAGAATATTGGCAATTATCAAATCAAATGTAGCACTGCGATTATCTGGTTGTCTCCCAAAATTTCTTGAATCTTTGAGAAACATTAGAATTGAATTGATTGTTGAAATGTTTGATATAAATGCTAACACATTTTTAGTATGAAAATGCTATAAAAAGAAAATCGCACAGAGTGGATCACATTGAAGACAATTTTCTTACTACCACGAGTCTGAAGCTACATTTTGTTCATTGAACTTTCAGGTTGTAATATGATATGGACTGTTCGCGTTATCTGACATTAGATTGCACGGCTATGACTATTATATGTGGCGATCAAACTTCGTTAAAATAACATTTCTCTCGAGTCTGGCGGGGCAGTGAATTAGCTGCAGGATTCTTTAACATAAGAAAATAGAATAAAATGGTCAACATAAAGCAATATTTAAAGTTTTCAGTTTACAATTTCTGATTGGAGACTCAGATAGACGAAGGCGGCAACCAACAACAGGCATTCGACCGGTGTCAGACGAGTAGTCTCCAAAACAGAACCATTGTCCACAGTATGGCCCGAACCGCCCAAACCAAAGTTTACGAGCGCACTTGCAAGTGAAATGATTTCATGCCGAAAGCGATATAAAGTATTCAAACATACTACTTATATTTACCAATATAAGTATAAAATTTTAAAATAAAGCAGAAATAAAGTTATCACAGAAAAATTACACAGCAACAGAAAGCAATTAAAGCAATCAATCTGTGCCTTTGACGCAATGTTTTGTTTTCTCCACAGTTCTAGATCGATTAATGTCTGTCAGTTTACTAGAAGTTCAAACTGATGCGAAATTACGTACAGGCAGGAACTTGCTAAGTGGGCAAAATGAAATTTCAATACGGGAACTTCGGGTATGATAAAACGATATTTTCTCCTAAAATTGCCATCTAGATTGTCCTATATTTTGCATGATGCTTCTTTGGAATGAATAAATGAACCTCTGCTTTGGGGATGAATCAACATGTCTTGCCATTTTTTTGCAAAATTGTAGAAAATTTAATTCTGCTCTACCCCTGCTTTGGATAAAGAACAGTCACGTCGTTCGGGTAAGAAGTAGCAAACCTTTCATTGAATAAAGAATATTATCAAAATCTCCATTTGATAGATCATTTGACAAAGAAATTGACCACTGTTTGACTTTTATGATATTCCTCAAATCTCAACAAACTCAAGTATACACTTAAATCAAAAACTTGTTAGACAACAATAAATGGCCCGATTCAAAAGAGTTTGAAGTCATTATTAAGTCAGTCCTTTTTCAAAATGGAATTGACAGCTGACAGAAGAATTGAAGAATCAATAAGCCCAACATTTTTCCAACCTCCGCAGATTCAATGAGGAAGACAAGACTTAATACTAGAAGATTCGGGGTATTTATATACCAAATTGATGGCAGCGTACGGGTGGACATTTTCCATTTTTTTATGTTTAGTAAAACACATTTTTCTTCTTCACCCACTTGTATTTTTTGCCATAGACGATTTAGTAATAAAAAATATAAAAATTTTTACACGCCCGACGTTTCGAGTGACCACACTCTTCATCTGGGGAACGGCCGGCCAACAAAAGAATGGCTTAAATATGCATCCGCGAACGAACGTTCATGTGACTCGCTCATGTTTGCGATTGATTTTTGGTTGAAGTCTTCTAATGTATTCAGCTTCGGACACTCTAGTTCTCAAAGGATTAAGCTGTTGATCAATGATTTCAATTCTAAACATATCAATAGTGGCATTGTCATATTCAGAATGGACAAAGCGAACATGATCAGATAGGACACTTTTGTTGTCTTTACTCTTAATACTGTATTGATGTTCTTTAAAACGATTATTGAGCGGACGATTGGTAGAACCAATGTAAAATTCACCGCAGATATTGCAAGTGAATTTATAGACGACGTGTTTAATGTAACAATTGTTGATGTGGGGATTCGACTTACAAATATTGCAAGAACAATCATTGATGTTTTTATTGAAAGTATTCAAATTGTGTTTTAATTGTTTTCCAGGCTTAGGAATAATTTTAATTGGTAATTGGTATTCGTTAGTAAGTTTTCTTAATTTTCGCAGGTTACTGTCATTAATAAAGTCGACATGGAAATTACATTGTTTTTGTTCTGAAGTATTAGTACGAAACCTCGTGTTCAAAAATGTTTTGTTTTTCAAGTCAGAGTCGGAGTAATTATTATCTTTTAAATTGCGAATGGTAGAATTCATATGCTTCTGAAAAGCATTATTATTGGAACATCTATCCTTTATATATTTGAATGTATTATTCACAAAGTTGGTTTTTACAGACTGAGAGATCCAACTTCGTTTATCTAACGTAATGCCAGAGTGAGTTGTCTTTTTAAAAACTTCAAATTCAATGGTATCGGATATCGATAGAGTTAAATATAAAAAGTTAAGTTTTCCGTCCTTTGGAATTTCGATGGTAAATTGTATGTCAGAATGAATAGAATTAAAGACATTCAGTATATTTTCAAATATATTGGAATCATTTTCAAACGGACCGAGGATGATGTCATCCACATATCTGCGGAACAGCTTTGGAACAATATTGTGTTTTTCCAAAATAGTAAGAGCTTTAGTTTCAATGTAATCAACAAAGATTATAGCAAAAGGGGGTCCAAAATGGGATCCCATGGGACAACCTTTAATTTGCCGAAATAATTTTTTATTGATATACCGAAAAGAACCAAGTATTGGTAGTCAAAATGGACGACTTTGATTTTTTCAGAATTTCTCTCTTTTCGATACTTGTACATTGAATGTTGTACATGCGCTACTTCATCAATTTGCATGTGCATATTATTAACTAGTGCTCTAAGCATCTAAGCTATTTATTACTCAATTTATGTGCTATACAAAAGTTTTATTGATTTGCATGTAGTGTACTATTAATTGTGCTGTTGATTCTTTATGTTTATTCAAAACTCAAGCACCACTTAGTTGACAAAAATGAAGCTTGAACATTGAGTACTCTCATAGAAAAACGGGTATAAGCTTGAATCTTGTGTTTTTATAATGGTAGAATCCAAGATATCGGACATAATGATATGCCATTTCCATCCATCAATCTTGATCATAGCACGTTTTTCCAGCATACATATTGCGAAAGTCCAGCAACAAAGCACGTCAAGGATTGGTTTGGCATGAAAATGTGATTAAGCCTATGTACACTGTTCAGCAAAATTGATGTTACATACGGGTACACTCACATGTGAAATTTTATTTACCCCTCTTTTCCTATCTTGCGATAGCCTATTATTTTCAGAGATCTTGCTTTTATAAAATCTAATACAAATGAAGTTCACAACAGCACACTGCATTTTGCAGACTGAATTTTCTTTTGCGTGCAGCAGGTCTACAATGAAGGCAGGTCGCGCGTTTTATAGACATTGATTAAACAAAAATATACATTGTCCAAAGGGCAAGTGATTGTGACATAAGACGCACAATTAAAAAACTTGTGGCTAAACGGGACTCTCCAAAGATGTAATAAAGGAAATTCTAGTCGTCGTCCAATCGCTGTCATTGGTGACAACGTTGTCTTAATTTTGGGCAACATTGTTAAATACAGAAACAAAGCATTCCTTATTCCATAAGACAATGTGCCAGGGTTTCCACTTTGTCGAAGAACTTCTGCAGGATTTACCGTATTTGACTCTATTTATTGTTGGACGTCATTTTGATATTGAATGGCCATTAAGATCATGCTATTACTTTCTATGGGAACTTTTAAGAGATAGAGTGTTTCGATATGAACAAAAACACAAAATTCAAGCTTATACCCGTTTTTCTATAAGAGCACTCAATGTTCAAGCTTCATACTTTATGGACAAAAACCTATGGGTATTTTGCATTTGTATGCAAAAGTCAGCTCAATCGAATGGAAATTGACAAAGTTATAAGCGCCTTGTTTTCGTCACTTTTTTTGGGACACCCGGTATGCTATCACAGTTCAATGGTTCAATCATGATAAATAAAGATTTGTTATTGCAAATGCTGAAATAGTATTATGAACATGTCGGTGGAAGGTTCTGAACATCTAAATACCAGATAAATAAATTCAGAGGAAAGAGAAAGCCACACCATTTTTTAATACAATTTTTGTGAGAGACTCATGAAAATTTAATGAGGTGTTTCATGCGAAGCGTTCCAAATCAACATTTTATATATTTTCAACATCTTGCATTGTCATGCTCATTGCTAAATCAAATTATTTATGCATCATTTCGAAAGGGCGCAGATCGCTATGACATATTCTATATTTTTGCTTTTTGTCCTTTTGTAGACTAAACTTTGAAATTCTTATAGATTGAATAAATTTTCTTATGAATAATTCTTCCGCGAATATTTCCATTCGCGGCTTGCAGATTGTAAAAATTAATCAAAAATTACTTCATCTCTCCATTATCCGCTACCTACCAGTGATCAAGAATTGTAATATTCATAGACTTCTCAGGAGTTACATACAATAGTATTATGTCATGCATTTTGGGGGCAGAAATATCAGACAGTCTCGGCTGCTAGTCTGATATCGTCCATGTCTGATATTTCAGCACTAAAAATCCTTGATATAATGCTACATTCTATGAAGCCAGAAGGGCAAGAAAATATAGAAATCCGAGGCCGCGAAGCGACACAGTAGTACACATAGAGTAGCCACAACTAGTAGTAAATAGTAATAATTAAAAAAAATATAAAAATAATAAATTGTAAACTTTTCTAGCAGACATGTTTTTGGATTTAAAAAGAGCCAAGTAAGTTGATAAAATTTGTAATAGTCTGTCAATGCAATATGTCTCTGTCACTATCCGTTGCTATAATCAGGCAGTAAGTGATAGCGTCTTACTGCCCGATGATAGCTAGCTACGGATAGTAGCAGAGATATATTGCATTGTCAAATAGAAATTTCATCAATTTACTAGGCTCTTTCCAAATCCTAAGGAAATGTAGAGAAAATGACATCAACCAGTGTCTGTTTTCAGGTATTATGAATGTCTTTTTGTTAATATAAACGTAAATAACCAATTTACCTGATCTGCTTATTTTCGGAAGATGAACAAAATTCATAATGGCGGACAAAGGACAGCGTGGCATGAAAGAACAACAGCAATTTGTCTTTACCGGCTCGTCTTCGCACTGTAAATAGCAATTCAAAATTTTAAATAATTTTTTCAAACGTCTGAAAATTTTGAAATTTTAGTGAAATATTTCCAAACCCAATCTAGCCAGAAATCTAGCATTTACTTAATGTGCTGCACACGTCCAAACATGACGTTTGTATGTATACGCAAGCAGCTCAACCACATTCAGCAAATATCATTTACTAGAAAAAAGTTTTGTCTTCCTTAAATTCAGTCGCTGACAATTTCAAATAAATTTAGAGAAAATGGAATTTGATGTTCTACATACAGGTCGTACGTGATGTCTCACATGGTCAACATTCTTTCTTCCCGTGTGTAGCGCTGTCGAGATAATTATTTTTCAGCACAGCACGTAGTGGGAAATCTCGATTAAAGTAAAGCACTTATCAAGAGTCATGTGACTGGAAACACGCACTCGCATGAATATTCTGCATGAACCAAAACTATCGAAAACATGTTTCAACTGACTCAGTCATCAACGACTTTTCTTTAACACAAATTAATGGATGCAGCGAGTTTCGCAAATGGTTGAAGTGCAATCTTCTATAGCAGCTCTCCACAGTTTCTTGATTTTCAAAGATTTTAATTTTCAGAAGGATAGCATGATGGGCTGCAATACGTGCCTGCAACTTAATTCTCCACTGCAACTTTTCCGATATTTGTCGCTGTTCACGGGTCGTTGAGCACGTATGAAATATTATTTGGACGTAAAATGGAAGCTTCTGTGTTCTATGCATGTATTTAACAAGCTGGGACACATTGTGCCGCACATGCTGATGATTTTTGTTCTCGTGTACAGATAAGGAGTTTAAGTTCCATTTATTCGCAAGGTTCTAGACTTCACTTCATTGTTCAACATCGTGATTGCAAATATACACGCGGAAGGAAGCGGAAGTAAGCTACAGTTTCCTGAAATGATTGACACGCATCTCCATACCGTTCGATCATTATTTGTATATTTACTTGCATAATGCTTTAATGGTAGCAAGGAGTGCATCGGTTTGGTAGCGCATGACTTGCAGTGCATGCTTAAAATAATATATGCACAAATTTTCTTTTGCTTCACGATGGGTCCTACCACAGTTATTCGGTAGTTTGAATATCGGAATGCATGTAAAAGATGGATCATAGTTCGAGCATGATATGACAGCTAACAAAAAACTTTCTGTAGAATTTATCAGTGAATTTTTGTCTATATACACGAGTGCGGGATCTGAATTATTCACTAGTTTGACCGACGTTAACAGACTGGCATCCAACACACTGTACCACATAAATGACATCCATAGATGAGCAGGGCATTATTAGATTTTATTTTAAACACATCCTCTTCGTCTTCATCTTTGCATCTAAATTCAGTTCCTTCATTGATCGATTTGCAGCAGCCACACTTTTTATCTCCACATTTTTGCACTCATTTTAAAGTTATTCGGTGGTTTTTTCTCAATTGATTCAATACAGATTTTGGCTGTCGATGTGATTTTTGGATTTTACAATTTTTGAATACTGCCATGACTTTTAACCCAGAAAATATAGATGAAATGACTTCTCTACGGATGTCCGGATTGTTCGAATTATGGGCTTGAATGAAGCGTCATTAGTGTCTTCCTCATGCACCTTTCGTTGATTGTCATTGCTCTTTTTTGATTCAATTATTGCGCATTCAGTACGCTTATTAGGTATCCAAAAATACATAACCTCTTTTTCAATTCATCAAATCCTTTATATTTAGTAGAGACACGATTCTATTTATCCGATTAGCAAGTGCATATGGTATGTTTCTTTTAGACCAGGGTTGCTCAAACTTAATACGGGCGCTGGCCGTATTCGGCAAGGAAATAAGTCCGCGGACTGCAGTTTATATTATTCAACTTTTTCATTTTCTTCCCCTAATAGACGTACCGCAAAACAAGTAGATGCTAAATCATCTTGATACTCACCATGAAAGCATTTGACGAAAGCTTAAAATATTCAGGATTATAATTTTCCCAAATTCTTTATTATTATGCGATTATATGCGAATTTTATTCAATTCGAATTATGATTTACAAAGGCAAAGCAGATTACTTACACGTTAATATGCTTAGTTACTGTCTTTTGGAGGTCAGCTTCTTCGTGTCAACTGAGGTTGGAGTTAAACGAAGACAAGCCTCAAAAGATTTCTCGCTCTGGATTTGATCGACTTTATTGCGAAACATTCTGACTCACAAAGACAAGTACTTTCAAACATTGAGAGAAAGTGCAATCCAAAGCGGCGCAAATTAGAGAGAAGAAATCTCCAGAGAGAAGAGGCCAAAATCAATTGATTGGCAGAGTAGCTTTGGTTAGGGATAACTGATCACTTAGTAAGTCACACTTCATCTGCTTCTGATATAGCATTGAATACATTGAAGCTTTCTCAATGTGCTGGAAATCTTGGAATCGCTTGCCGAAGTCATACATCAGGGTATCAAGGAATTCAACAATCGCTTGCATCAATGCTATCGTCATGAAATGAAATTATCAATATAATATCGAAATTTGCAATTTAAACTTAAAATGCATTATTCAGAAAAAGACAAAATCAATTTTTAACATAAATCAACCGATGTGAAAAATGAAACGATTTCTGAAATTTTCTAGAAGAGGATGTAGACCGCATTGGATGAAGCCGCGGGCCACACTTTGGACAGCCCTGTTTCAGGCATTGTCTAGGGTGATTTGAATGAAATGGGAAGTATGGACTAACTATCAATTGTTTTATGATATCAGTTTCAAAATTATTATTGTTTCTACTATCAATTTATCTTCTACGAACTTAAATAATGACTGTTGCAATGTTTTGAGCAAAGGTTGCAAGTTCACTCCTTATCCTAAATATAATATTGTGGAGATAAAAATCGATACTTTAGAATTTTGCAGGTGGTTACACCTTAAATATTATTTTAAAAATAATGATTCTGATAATTATCTAAATTTGAAGTGCAACAAAACGTAGCTTCGATTCTCCAATCGGTCAAAATGTAGAATTTGATACTTTAATAATCATAATTCAAAATAGTGTAACAAATGTATCAAAACCACCTAGGACAAAACGCAACATGTCCTTTAGCGATAATCGTTCGATTGATTTTATGAAAAATAATCAGGATTTATGTATCATCAAAGCAGATAGGAGTGGGGCATTTGTAATTTTAAATAAAGATTTTTACAAACGAGGAATTCAATAAGAGCATTTAGCTGGCCTTCATACTTATTCATCTGTAAAGCAATTTAATCAATCTACTACTTTAAAGAAAATAGAACAGTTATTAGAATTGAATGAGTTTAGTATAAAAAGAGCCGTCGTATTTGATAAAATTTAATCCTAAAATTCCTTATTTATTTGGTCTTCCTAAAATTCATGAGCACAATGATCATTTCAAGAATATGAATATTGACAAGTTTGTTTATATACATTGCGATGTTCCCTAATATAGTTAATTCTGATGCTCCTACTTCGAGATTGAGTGAACTGCTAGACGAATTGCTAAACCTTTGGTGCACAAACTACCAAGTCATTAGAGAGATACGTTTCACTTTCTAAATAAGCTTCCGAAAGAAGTTGATGATCAGAATATTTTCGCAACGTTTGACGTTGCAGCTTTATACACGAGCAACCCTCATAATTTGGGTATAGAAGCGATTGATTATTGGCCACAAAGATCTAGGGATACTTTAATGCAAGGTAGATTTTCTAACAGTTTTATTGTGAAAGGAATCGAAATCGTATTGATGAACAATTATCTCCAACTTTCACTGAACAGATATGGAGACAAAAGTGACCCCTACTTTCGCGTTCCTTACGATGGGCTATTTGGAAATTAATCTTATTATATGTATATTATATGTAATTATTATACATTATATAGTATAATTAAAAATTATTAATTATAGTATAATTATAATTAGTATTATATGTTTATTATTATATGTAATACTTTGAAAAGCCAGTGGAATGAATCCATGTCAAACCTATTTAAAACAAATTGGATTCGCTATCTAGACGATTGCTTTCTACTATGGAATAGCCAAGACGATTTAAAATTGTTGAAAGAATCATTGAATAATGTAAATTCAAATATCAAACTCACAGCGGAATCAATTCGTTATCTTATATTTTATAACAACAGAACAGATATATTTTATAAGGCCGCAAATAGCTTTAACTACGTTTCTTTTCATTCTGGGCACCCAAATCATGTTCTTTAGAATATACCATATAACCAAAGAATAACTAAAATTGCATCAGAGGAAACAAAACTAAAAGGTTGAATGAGCTTAAAAGTAACTTTCTGAAATCCAATTATCCACAGAATTTAATAGATAATGCTATATTAGTTGCACAGTCTCAACGCCCAAATGTTTATCAAAATATTTAGACTTTTATCAACTTTAAAGTTATTCCTTCTTACTGTCAAAGTCGTTCTATATTGAATATTCTCATTTCGGATATCATCAAATGTGGTGATGGCAACTATGAATGTTGTGACCATCTCATTACTGGCACGACGATAAAATTTGGAGATTTAGCTTTCCAAATGAAATATAACTTCAATTTTTATTCAAGCAATGTCTTACATTTCCTGAAATGTAATGGTTGCAACGATTTCTATGTGGGTCGAGCTCGTGATACTTCACAATAGACTGACCATTCATCGCCAACATATTAATAATCAGAGGTTTTTACTCCTGTTGTAGGAACATGGAAATCAAATTTGTAGTTGCGCCTTTTTATCAGTTAATGATGCAACTAGATCTCATAGGGAATGTAAAGAAAGTTATTTTATATCAAAGTTTGAACCCTCTTTCAATAGAGATCATCATGTATAGTTGCATTTCAGTTTGTTATAATTTCTTGGCATCCGACAAAGTGTGCTGCAATAAACACTGAAACCGGTAACACCAAAGACATATTTTGGTTCTCTCCTTTTTTACATTTGTCAACTATCTCCAAATCTCGTAATTTGCGATACTTATATGTTGTTGCATATATTATATTATATATAAATTATATTATATTATGTATATATATATATATATATATATATATATATATATGTATATATATATATTTATATATATTAAATAAATAAATGACAAAAACAAAATGGCAAATAATAAGTAACCCAAAAAGCACTCAAGGAAAAAAGTCAAAGTACCAAAAACCAAAAAATTCCCGACCGGTTTCGACCTGATCTACGCAGGCTAGTCATGGGAATGAAATAATTTATTCAAACTCAAATATACATAACAGGAAATAAAACATAGAAATTATTCTATATTTAACTGAGGCTTTAACAAAGAAATGAAATTTGCCTCCTTCTTTTCGCGTTCTATGCGGCTGGCGTTGGCATTAAAAAGATAGATGGGAGCCGCTTCAAACTTCGAAGTGAGATTCCTAGCACACCTAGCTATGTGTTTGCTCATATTTAGAACGGTATACTCTTCATGATCAATCTGCTGCCTATGGATAGTCAGACGATTACGAAAGATATCTAGCGTTTGACCCAAATAGAAATCTCCACAAGCATTGCACCGTATTACATAAATCACATTTCTTGATGTGCAAGTGAGATTTCTATTTATAGTAAAAAGCCGGGTTCTACCACCACTACTAACCTTAAACTTAATTGTTCTTCCCAAAATCAAAGTGGGACAGCATTTACACCTCGGTTCCCCGCATGGAGAAATACCTTCAATTGTCTTTCTATTATTGCTATTAAGGATTCTAAGCAGAGATGGTGGTTGTTTGTAAGACCTGAAAAAACGCATTTCAAGAGATTTCATTTCTTTGTTAAAGCCTCAGTTAAATATAGAATAATTTCTATGTTTTATTTCCTGTTATGTATATTTGAGTTTGAATAAATTATTTCATTCCCATGACTAGCCTGCGTAGATCAGGTCGAAACCGGTCGGGAATTTTTGGTTTTTGGTACTTTGACTTTTTTCCTTGAGTGCTTTTTGGGTTACTTATATATATATATATATATATATATATATATATATATTTATATATGTATATATATGTATATATGTATATATGTATATATATGTGAATGTGGGCAGCAAATCGTTATACTTGCATGTTTCATTAAATATAATATCGTAATCAATCTTGTTAATTTTCAAATAATGATTTTCCATAGTTCTAAAAAGTTTCTTTTCTTCATTTGTTAAAAACTTCAAAATACATTTTGAAAGCCATTTAATTAGAATCATACCGGTACTTCGGACTGTCACGGAGTCCATCTTCAGGGTAATTGAATTTCCTGAATGTACATTGATCATATTAAGGAAAAAGCTAGGAAATATAAACCATGTATGTACAAAATTGTGAGAATGATATCGAAAATGGAATAGAAATGGTCAACATTGGAAGAACATAGAAATGATTAGTCTAATTCATGCATAAAAATGGAAATATTTTGCTACATTAATAATAAGCGATGGGTCAAGCGCTGGTCTTGTTTATTGAGAAGAGGTTGGTTCTCTTTAATGAGCAGAGCCTCGGCGGTTTCCAGATCTTTCAGCACTGGGTAATTTGCGATCACTTTTGAGTTGGATTCTATTAGTTTGTAACCTGGTTTCATATTTTGGTGTGTTGTTAGGTGTGTTTTTATTGAACCGTTTGACATATGTTGCTGACATCTATGTGTGAGTGTGTTTGTCGTATAACCAATGTAGCTGACGTCATTACATTCGTCAGAAGGGCAATGAAATTGGTACACACACATATATACATATATATATATTTCAAAACCATCGTACTCAGCAGTGAGATTTTATTCCGGACATGTTTCGGTATTTGAGGTCATACCATCATCAGCGTTACAATCAAATGGTAAAAGCAGATACGAAATGGCTTATATACAAAAATGAAAAACTATGGTGAAATTTACAAATGAAGTCTGATTGGGTGAGATCCACTCCTCTCGTTAGCAAGTGTGTCAAAGTTGCTTTTGATCAATATCGTTTCTAGAATTTTAGGAAATTTACTTCTACCGACAATTTCATCAATGACGTTATTTTTAATGAATTCGTGAGAGCAAATGCGGAAAGCACGATAGAATAAAGAGCGGAAAGCCGCAACTTTATAAGAAAAAGGAGCCATTGCAGACGAAGGAATATACATTCCAGTATTTATATCTTTAAATGCAAAAGAGACAAATAAATTGCCATGATCAATGGTTACTTTTGTATCTAAAAACCTCAAGGAATCGTCTGACTGATAATCAACAGTAAATTTGATGCTGTTGCTCAACGAATTGATAAACTCAAGAAAATTCTCAATTTCTTTTCTATTACGAAAAATGCAAAAACAGTCGTCGACATATCTTTTGTAAAACAACGGCTGGTTGCCTGAAAAATTTTTGAATTTGCGCTCCATACTGTCCATGGCGAAAGCAGCCATGTTAGGACCCAGCTTCGAGCCCATAGCCATACCGTCAAACTGAGTATAGAGATTGCCATTAAAAGAAAAAATAATGTTGGTGCACGCTAAACTTAGCAACTCTTTCAAAGCTGTTCGAGAAAGGTCGAAGTTATCAAAATCAATTAACGTCAAAATATGATCAATGGTTTTGGACACGGGAACATTACCAAATAAGTTCGTCACATCAAAACTGCACATTTCTGCAATTTCGAATTGAGCAATATCAAACTTTTTGATCTCATCAACGAACTCAAACGTGTCTTTAATGACAAAAGTTTTTGGTAAGTATGGCTTCAATAGATGACAAAGATACTCCGACAAATTGCTCTTATAAGAATCTTTCATGTTTAGAATCGGCCGGTAGGGCGGGTCAGTATTACTTTTATGAACTTTCGGCAATCCATAAAGACGCGCTGGCTGAAATCCAGACGATTTGATTTTTGACAAAATGGCTCTGCTAATGTACTTTTTCTTTTCAAATTCAACCAATTTTCTGTTGAATTTATCCTCTTCAAAAATGAAGGGATTTTTCTTACAGCGCTTGTCAACGACGTACAATTTAAACTTGGTGGAATCAGATAGGATGGAGCCCATCTTTTTCAAATAGGTATCTTTGTCATCTATGAGAATGCCATTTCCTTTGTCAAATTTTGAAATCACAATGTCTTTCTTACGGCATAAATCACGAAGACGTTTGATTTTGTTCAACCAAATCTTAGGAACAGCATTCCTAGAAAAATAACTTTTGAAAGCATTACGTATTTTGCTCAGAAAATCATCTGTGATCAATTTGGAATCAATTAGATTGAGCTGGTGCACAAGGGACTCAGCTTCAGCTTTCTGAATGTTCATATTAACTTTAGTTCTAGGCCAACACATAGACACACCGAGAGACAGGATCTCTATTTCTTCATCTGACAAATTGTATGAAGAAAGATTAATGACAGAGGTGCCACTGTGCTTCCTATCAGAAGGAGGAATCACAGGGTTCTGACTCTTTGCTAAAGATGAATGTTTACGAGAGTGAAGACTTTCAATTCGAGTCCTTAAATGTTTCATTTTATGCTCCAGGATAGCCTGAACCTCTTTTTGACAAATTGGTAATGTTCCCGTGTCCAAAACCATTGATCATATTTTGACGTTAATTGATTTTGATAACTTCGACCTTTCTCGAACAGCTTTGAAAGAGTTGCTAAGTTTAGCGTGCACCAACATTATTTTTTCTTTTAATGGCAATCTCTATACTCAGTTTGACGGTATGGCTATGGGCTCGAAGCTGGGTCCTAACATGGCTGCTTTCGCCATGGACAGTATGGAGCGCAAATTCAAAAATTTTTCAGGCAACCAGCCGTTGTTTTACAAAAGATATGTCGACGACTGTTTTTGCATTTTTCGTAATAGAAAAGAAATTGAGAATTTTCTTGAGTTTATCAATTCGTTGAGCAACAGCATCAAATTTACTGTTGATTATCAGTCAGACGATTCCTTGAGGTTTTTAGATA
Source organism: Prostheceraeus crozeri (assembly GCA_907163375.1). Classification (NCBI taxonomy): domain Eukaryota; kingdom Metazoa; phylum Platyhelminthes; order Polycladida; family Euryleptidae; genus Prostheceraeus; species Prostheceraeus crozeri. Next base: position 7,112 of record CAJQUW010002553.1, on the reverse strand, counting down.
CAAAAGTAACCATTGATCATGGCAATTTATTTGTCTCTTTTGCATTTAAAGATATAAATACTGGAATGTATATTCCTTCGTCTGCAATGGCTCCTTTTTCTTATAAAGTTGCGGCTTTCCGCTCTTTATTCTATCGTGCTTTCCGCATTTGCTCTCACGAATTCATTAAAAATAACGTCATTGATGAAATTTTGAAATTCAATCGGTTGAATGGCTACTCTGATAAGTTAATGCTGAAAATCAAAGATGAGGTTGAACGCAAGCCGAATAATAGACACACCGAGCATGATAATGATCTAAAATTTATTCACTGGAATGTCCCTTTTCTTAGCAAGCGTGTCGAAGAGCTAAAGAAACGCATTTATACTGTCAATAAATTGTTACCTGAAAACTTGAAAATTAGATTGATTTTCAAAACTCTGAAAACCCTTGATTTTTGTCAGAACGTTGATGCTATCTCGAGTGAGCTTAAATCTCATATTGTGTACCTTTACAGCTGTGATCGCTGCCAAATGCGATACGTTGGCGTTACAACACGCCATTTACCCACTCGGATAAACGAGCACATTTCTGGTAAACCGACCCCTACAGAAATATCTATGCACGTGTACAATCCGTCACGTGAGAATTTCAGCATTGTCGGTAGAAGTAAATTTCCTAAAATTCTAGAAACGATATTGATCAAAAGCAACTTTGACACACTTGCTAACGAGAGGAGTGGATCTCACCCAATCAGACTTCATTTGTAAATTTCACCATAGTTTTTCATTTTTGTATATAAGCCATTTCGTATCTGCTTTTACCATTTGATTGTAACGCTGATGATGGTATGACCTCAAATAACGAAACATGTCCGGAATAAAATCTCACTGCTGAGTACGATGGTTTTGAAAAATATTACCCTGGGCGATCTTTCTTTTATTTTTTCTATATATATATATATATCTTGGTAAACAATGCCCGTAAATTTGATAAATCAAAACGAATTGATTTCTGATACACTACATTTTTCAGCATGTGCACATGCCATCTTCAAGTGAACAAAAGACTGTTTGACTTTTAGTCACTTAAATACAAAATCGAGACATATCGGATGATGATCACTTTTCATACAATTCAACATCTATGGAGTCACGTTGTCTGGTCTCTTGCGTCAAGTCAAACAATAAAAGCAGTGAAATACAATAAAACAATAAAACTATTTACAGCTATTTACAGATTCAGGCATAGAGATATGGAGCTTCCCCGTTCATTCATCAGGTGGTCAATATTTGATTTCTTCAACAGGATAGATTCTAGAATTCTTGGATAGTACGTGCTAGAGACAATTTTGAAATTTCCTTTATGAGGAGGATGAATGTGCATACTGACTTCAGTGGGCGTTGGATGCTCATTCATTCTCGTCACCAGATGCCGAACTGAACTACCGATGTAGCACTTGTCACAGTGCTCACACATGTATTTGTAGACAATGTTAGATCTGAGTTCGGACGGCACTTTGTTTTTATTGGAGAAGAACATGCTAGTTTTCATAGTTTTGAAAACAGGACGAATTTTGGCATTCGGAGGAATAATTTTGTTGATCTCGTTGATATGATTCAATAAATTGTTCTCGCCTTCAGCAATGGAGGGGAATATCCAATTGAGTATGCGACACTCTAGTGGATCTGAATTTTGAGTGAGAGTCCGGTTCTCATGTCTCGCCTCAACATCTTTGCGAACGCGAGTAATTTCATATTCAGTGAAGCCATTTTTTGAAAAATATTGCTGATGATAGAAACGGATGATCTGCATTCTGACATTGATTTTACTTTCGAAGAAGAGGTCAATCATAATCTTGAATTTCTTGACACCATTGTCACCAGAGCTGATGGACTCCGACTCCGGGTGACAAGTATATATAGCCTAGTTTTTTTGAAAGAAACTGGTAACCTACATCATAGGTCATTATAGGCTTACCTGAACCTATCTTTAGTGATCATTGCTGTATCAATTATCAATCATTTTCGATGAAAGTTTTTCAAATGTGGCTTGCAGTTGTATGTATGCGACTCGGTTCCTCTCATCTTGTTGATGTGTGCTGCACACGGTTTTTCTCCAGTCTCTACCAGGCAGGAAAATCCACCATCCTTCTCCAAAAAATATGAGCACACTTTCGATTTTAATATGCGCTTTGGAGGAGAGATCACACACGATTAACGTGAGGGTAAGAGGTAATGTTCTCAAGCAAACTAGTATTTTACTTTTGTCTCTGACGTGACCTCTGGTGCGTAGGTGTGATCGAGGCCAGGAAGGCTTGTCTTCTCTACTAAATCACCGAGTGAAAAGACAATCTCTTTTTCACTTTCACAGTTCATTCCCTCAACTATTACAAGCTTAGCATGCAACATCTCTGTACTTTTGTTTGACGGAGAAAGTTGACATCAAGACAGTGACAGCCATGCACGAGGATAAATAATTTGTTTGTATTATATTTCGGGTCTACTCATAGGCCGGAGTCCGGAGTCCTATCATTTCATAGGACTCAGACTCCGCATCTCTGGATCAGTCAACTTGGGATTCAAACTCTTTTCCTCCAAAATCTGCGGATCTTTAGTAGAGCGCTTACATTCCTTATGTTTTGCAAATTTCTTGTCATTATCTAGAATCGCTTGTATTCTGTGGTTGTGCATGTATTTCTGTTTATTTCCAATACCTATTCCATTACCTTCATCGAACTTTGATATGTATAAATCTTTTCTTTTTGACAAATATTTCAAAATCTTCATGCTCGTCTTTGAACGATTTGAGATGTGTTATGATTTTTATCTTTGGTAAAACCTGCTGACCAAAGCTGAAATAATAAGAAAGTGAAATATACAGTATGTCAAAATAGTGTATGGAACATAAGATTCCACATGGTGCGTCGTTTATTAAAATTGAACTATGACTTAAGCATGAAAATTACATTTGAAAATGTGTTGAATTTTGAAGCAATTATTTATAAACCGATCTATATTTATAGAAAGATACAAAATAATAGGTTTCGTTAATTGATGCAGAGCCATTAGACATTTAGCATTAGACGTAGCATTGGAAGCTTATTACCCCACCGCACTAGTAGAGTTTAAAAGCCATTCTACACACTAATACAAAATTCATGATAGGCACTCAGAAGGACGTAATTTAGGTAAGACAAGCGTCTCAGGATTCGTTCGATCGTTGCAGATTAGTGTTAACCGTTAGTGTTAACAGTTAGATTAGAACCGTGCCTCTAGCATATGTCAAACTATATTTTGCTTTTAGGTTCAGTATGCTGTGTAAAATTCATTGGAAACTTCAATAATTAATTTTACAGATCAGCTTGTTGGTGCAGTTGCTAATGGCCCGGATTCGTCGTTCATATCGACAAGTAAAGTGTCTTTCCTGTGATTAAAACATTGATAGTACTGGGCTGTCAAAGCTGACAGATCTCGTCATGAGAAATTTTAACATTTTCCGTCTGTCTCCTTGATGATTTTAATTCCACAGTTTGTCTTTCCTAGTTATTAGGACAGTCGTCGGACGGCCATCGCGCGGTAAAGAACATCAATGATCGATGAGAAGTAAACATTACAGCATGCTGCAGTTGGTAGACAGACGCTTGCAAATTTGATCGACGACTTAATCATATACGATTTCTCTCTTCAACATCTCCATATATTTTCGTAAATCAGGAATTAGAGTCACAGAATAGCGTTCCAAGCTAGACAGCGGAGGTCCGATATTTGCATCATTAATGGTGTCCCATCAAAATTTTCCGATATTCAAAGTTGGTCTGAAATGGAGCCCTCTCTCGTGTTGGAAGTAACACGGCTTGTCAGTATCAGCTTGTCTTCAAGCACTTCAGATTTGAGATCAATTCAATTCACCACAAACCAGGTACTTCTAGATCAGTATGCCACAACCACTTGATAATCAATGTGAGACAATTAGTGTAGGCTCAAAATGTTTCACCACTTCACCAGACATTTTTTGCTAAAACAACACAAAAAGTGGCCTACAGGAAAAACCCCCTTGGAGAATCGAAGTTCCCCGTGTCCCGAAATGGACTCAGCGCCCCAAAATACGTCAGAAAAAGTTGTTTTGAAAAAATATTCATGTCCTAGCTGAAGTGGAAAACATTTTTCGACCATAAACGGAGCTACACTAAACAACTCATTTGTGAATTCACGATGTTCTTCGATGGAACAAATTTGGTGGAAAATACACAGCGCAGATAGCAAGATTGAGATGTGGAACATATGTCGACAAAAACAAATTCACAGAATTCAATAGTTGAACTTAAAATCAGGGTTCGATCTTGATGGTCAAATTATCTAAACACATAATCCTGCTCCTTTCCAGTTTCTTCTCCGATCGCGACGGTAAAAATTGATAGCCTATCATTTGTAAAAGATGATCAGGAAAATCTTCATGCAGCCAGGACTTCGGTGACTACAACAACACCAGGTTTTGGCTGTAGATATGAGAGAACTACAGAGCTCGTCTCAAATTTCTTCATGATTAATCGAGATTAAAAGAATGGTAGAAGAAATGAATTTTTCTTCTTTTTTAAATTCAATTTTGAGGAAATTTTTGTATCTGCTTCCTTTCACTGACAACACGTTCACTGCCATTCTCTCATTAGATATTCAATGAGTACAAGTATGTATGACATGCTGATATGCTGTCTCTCTACAATATGAACGCTGGTAGCGCTTTGTCAATAATAATAGGAACAATATGCTTGTCACAAAAAGATTATCACTTACAGATGACTTCTGCCTTCACTCGCATTCCTTATGTACCGTCGACATGGCCTAGGTGCGAGCTCGTCACCACTGCGGACTTCGGTTCGATTCCTGGGTCAGGCGAGTGCGGTCGGGGAATCAAGGGTGTTGGTGTCTTGTATTAATAGCTGTCATTCTCTTTAGATGTTTCCTTTCTCTTATTTCTTGATATCAACACGTCTTCGCCGTTCTCCCTTCTTCGGATCAATTCTTTTCTCAGATTTCTTTTCTTCAGTAACATGCCTTTGAACACTGGCTTAAACATCTTTGCTGCCCAACTCATCAGGTTCGCCAGGATTTCATCTGATGCTTCCGCTTTCACATCAAGAGGTAAGGGCATCTTTTTGATATCTTTAAAGCGACGGGGCTTATAAGAATAATTTCCTGGTTAATTCATTGCATAAGTCCTTCTCTCCAAAGAATAGGTTCCTCGTTTTTAAGTTTGGTTGTTTTTTCCGCCCGCCTAAGATGCCATCCATCATTGGAAGTTGGGCCTAAGATAACCTCTTCTTTTTTCAAGTGTTCTTTTTGTCCTAATAAATTTCAAAAAAGAATTTTTATTTTTGGGTTAGGTTTCTCCTAAGTTTCCTCAGGCTTGGAGAGACCCACCATGTGGTATAGGTTGGAGGTTAGGGGCCGAAACCATTGCTTCATGCAGCCACATGGTTCTCCACTGATGACTTCCATACCATAAGCAAACTTAATTTTGTGTTTTTTAAGTTTTTTAGGTTTCTAAATATTCACCTTTTGTTATTTTTAGTTAGCTTCTCGTCAGGTCCATGACGAACTCTTATTTCAGTTCTTATATGATAAAAATAAAATCGTTATATAAATATTATTTATTTCCCTTACCGTCTTTCTGTTGAGTAGACTTGCCTTTATACGTATTAGTAGTGAAAACTGTGCCCTACTCTGCCACGGATAGGTACATGGATAGGTACATGTATAGAGTTTAGTGTTATCAATAGGTACATGGATAGGTACATGTAAAGTTTAGTGTTATCAATAGGTACATGGACCTAGGTACATGTAAAGTTTAGTGTTATCAAATAGGAACATGGAGAGGTACATGGATAGGTACATGTATACTTTAGTTATGTTCGATAGGCACATGGATAGGTACATGTATAATTCAACAGTGTTATCAATAGGAACTTGTATGAGATCTGTTTTAACTGGATAGGTACATGTGTTTTGGTACACTGTGTTTCGGAACGTCCTATGATCGAACTTATGTGGTTTGGGTTCTGAAGCACTTGGATACGTACCGATAGACGTCCCGTTGTTTGATTTTGAATGGAGTTTGCTCAATTGCGACTATTGTGACATTATTTTTAATGTAGCACTATTTTAGACAGTTGAAACTTTACCTTTGTTGCAGATTAATGATTTAGTTGCTCCCCCAATAAGAAAACCAAGTTTCCAGAACTATGTTTAAAATGAAAAGACAAGAGATTTACAATGTAAGTATAATTTAAGCGTGAAAAATAAATGAGGGGGTAGGCAAACTCACGTCCCTCAGGCGACTCATGATCTTCATAGAAGTCATCACACCACTCATGGAATGTCGGATTTATTACTAAAGTCATGGTCACATTCGTGTACCAGGACACTTCACCGGTAGTCCCATTCCGCCTTTGAAGTGCAGAGACAGTCAAGGTCTTCCATAGGGCCACTTTGCAGCCGCAAGACAGATGCATGGTTCATGTCCAACTGACCTCACCATAATGACTTGGCGTCATTTTGAAAATAAAATAGTGGTTTGAGGACATGCTTCTTGTTATGGAACGTTGAGGATAAGTACTTAACAGTTTGGAACAATGTCATCCTTTATATAGTTATATATAAATCTTTAGGGAAGTTCGGTACCTCTCTGATTGCTGTTAGGATTTCCTTTGTTTAAAAAGTATATAAGTCCGAGGTTTGTACCAATTCTTATCAAAGTTTACATAATCCTCACATTTTACAAAGTTACAATTATTTTAAATCTACAAGTCATAATGGATCGCCAAACAGAAAGCCGCAGTTGAGAACGGTACTGCTGATCGTAACCACATTCGCCCAGTGGAACGTACCGAGTACACCTCCCCAATACTCCTGATGGAGCGATCTGACAACACCAAACGAGCCGGTGGTGTTCACCAAGCCCTCTGCATCGCCCGACTACTCGAGTGATGAGGGATAGTGACGTATCAATTGAGACGATGCGTCACATGAATAAGAAGTCCACCCTGCGAACCTGGCCCACTTTATGGACGGGTCACGGTCAAAGTCAAGAACGCCCCGAAAAAGTATCACACCAAACGGGTGTTCATGAGGATG